>JACEIK010004513.1:36616-52244 GCA_018107945.1 Datura stramonium
GTCTTGCCTGCTCGCCATCGTTCCTATCAAATAGACAGGGTGGGCGACTATCAAGAATAAATATTTGTTTCCTCGTATTGATGATTTATTCGATCAACTACAAGTGTTACTCACCTTTCCATCATTGACCTGAAATCAGGTTACCAACAACTGAGAATTAAGACCAAGGATATCTCTACTTAACCTTTCAGACTAGATATGGGCACTTTGAATTTTTGGTGATGTCTTTCAGGCTGACTAATGCATCCACAACATTTGTGGACCTCATGAACAGGGTAATCAAGTCATACTTGGACCATTTTGTGGTTGTATTCATTGATGATATTTTGGTCTACTCCCGGAGTGAGTCAGAACATGAACAACACCAGAGAGTTGTGCTAGACACTTAGAGAATGGAAGCTTTATGCCAAGTTCTCAAAATGTGAGTTTTGGTTGCGCACAGTTTCCTTTTTCGGGCAAGTGGTGTCATGTGATGGAATTCAAATTGATCCAAAGAAGATTGACGTAGTTCGAGATTGGCCTCAACCTAGTACTCCTAAAGAGATATGCAACTTCTTAGGACTAGCTCGATATTAGAGAAGGTCTGCGAAAGGTTTCCCAAAGATACCCGCTCCATTGACACGTTTAACTTAGAAAGGTGTGGTATTCAGGTGGTCAGTTGGATATGATGAAGGTTTTCATAAATTAAAGATTGTGTTGACTACGACTCCAATTTTGACCTTCCCTACGTCGGTGGGTGGTTTCACCATTTAATTAGTCTTTCCTATTTGTTGTTGAGCCTTGTAATATTTGATCCTGAATTCCCTTAAGGCACTTTAAAAAACTAAGCACTTGGAGGGAGAGGGAAGGATAAGATAAACAAAGGGAGTTGGGATGGAAATTAAAGAAAGAAGGTTGATAGTGCACTTATAATAAAAATGATATGTTGTTAGTGAGGAGTAGAAAACAAAAAGAATAGAATTATGAGTGTTAGTACTAGAAAAAGAAGGAAAACATCTTAAAATTGCTCATTGCTAGGAATATATGGAAAACTTGGAAGTGCTTAAAGATAAGGGGAGATATAAGGAGAAGTAAAGAAAAAGTTAAAAAATTGAAAGAAACAAAGGAAGTGTGTGAATCGAATTAAATGTGGTGTCTTAAAGTGCTTAAGAGGTTAGTCAATATTTTTTACCACATTACCCATCCCTTAGCCGACATTACAACCTGTGAAGTCCTAATTGATCTTATGTTTTGATCACTTTTGTTAATAGAGTATGACACTAAGGGCAAGCTTATGGTATTTCTTTCTTGTAAAAGTGAGCGAAATGTTTCTTTATTATATATGCGCCGTTAGTTGCATTGTTTCATAAACTGAAAGGGGGCATCTCTCATGAGTAGTGAGGACATATAAATTGTGAGAAATTGGTGAACTAGTTGATGTCTTTACTTGATGACTTGATCGTTTTTGCCCTGAATTGTGTTCTTGAGTCTGTTCTAAAGGCTACGTTGTCTTGATAGAAGTGTCAATATTTTGTAATTGATGCACTTATTGACCGAGAGTTGTGAATATGTCTAAACTGTCTTGGTGACCTGGGATCGAGTAGACCTGTTTGAATTGGTGTAGGTAGGAATGTAATATGTTTTGAGTGTCTAGGAGTTTGTTTGAGAACAAACAAACACTAAAGTGTGGGGTAGTGGTAATAGGCATATTTATACGTCTACTGGCCATGTTTACCCCACATTTATGCCTTGTTTTTAGCAATTATGCTAAATACTCCTATCTATTACTCATTCTTGCATTATGGTTGATGTACTATGTTGAATTGCAGGTAAAATGCCCAAGAAAATGACTAAAGGTGCATAGCAAAGCCAAGGTGAGGCCCAACAGTGCTCTGGAGCTCTCTGGGCGAGCTTGGAACAAGAAACCAGCCCAAAATTCAACCAAGTGCGGAAAACTAGGCACCCCTCGCAGAGCAAAGTGTAGGGCAAGCTCATGTCTTGCCATATGGAGCTTGTCTCCTGAGTTGGACTGTGGATGTTGCAAAGGAAATCAGCCAAGTGTGGAGAACCAGAGGGCCTCGCAGAGCGAAGCTCAACGCGCGAGGGAACCTCACCCTTAGCCTGGTGGCGCAAAATAGGCCCTTCGAACTAAAATATTTTCTAAGTCCCACCCGTTTTTAGGTGGGTTTTAACGTCTTTTCCCAATATTACAAAATAGGCCCCTTGCCCAATTTTAGAAGGACCTAGACGTTTTGAATGCACAAAAGACACAACATAGCTACTTATTTTAGGGTTACTTCTTATTTTTTCATTCTCATCTTTTCTTAATATCGGAATATGCATACTAAACGCCCTAGTTCTTAGGTTATGGCCCAAGTATAACTGTTGTTGTCTAAACTTGAGTTGTTTATGCATATTTTAATAACCAAATTTTTTTTGATAACCAAAATTTGAAATGTCTGATCAATTGAGCTACTACATAGTCATTTGTTGTTTATGCATATTTTATAACAAGAGTTGTTTATTTGATTTTTCTCTTACTATCTTATTGCTATGCGACCAGTAGGGTAAATCTATAATCTTGAATTGAACTCGGAATGAGAAAAGTTAAGATAGAATGAAGGTCAAATAGAGTAGGATCTGAACCCGAGAGAGCGGATTAGCGTCTAGGATAGTAATATACCTAGTTCGCCCAATTTGGTTCAAAGACAAGAGTTATAAATGCATGTGTAATTATCATTTCATAGCAATATAGGCATGACTAACAGAAATAGAGGATTAGAGATTTGGAAGGACAATAATCATAATATTAACCCTGTGAATCAACAACTTGATAAATATGTGCATGATAGCAAAAGTGTAGACACAACATGATTACATAGAAGTGCAATAACCCTGGAATTTGTCTCTTACTACTATAACCAACACGTTCAAATTGTTTACTAGTGATATTTAATTACTTAGATATTGTCATAGAAGTAATCAGCAAAATCAATTCTTTGTGATAACATTTGACAATTGTGTAGTAATAGTTTATATAGAATATTTGTCAATCATAAGTCCGTATGGGATTCGATATCTGATTGTTTTCAATCACTGTATTACTTGAGCTATAGCCAACACTAACCACATCTGTCATCACAACCACCATCATCATCGCCAACCACCAGACACCACCAACAACCACTTTTGCCATCACAGCCACCACTGGCAACCACCATTGTTGCCAACCCTACTGTTAGGCGCCACTGCACCTACCATATCCACCATTATTATAATTATATTCACTATCACCACCACTATCAGCTACTACCACCACTGAGGCTAATTCCCACTACTAACCACCCCTACCGTCACAACTAGCACTGCCACCAATTACCATTAACACATCATCAACCACCACACATTCTTCAACAACCACCATTTGCCCCGCCAACTACTAACATCAACGAACTTCACCATCACAACGAACATCACCACTACCAACCCACCACCATCACGCAATCACTACAACACCAACTACCTCGACCATCACAACTATCACCACCGCTATTACTAGCTACTAACATCAACCATTATCAATATCACCACCACTACAAACCATTTAACCATCACTAGCGAACATAAATGTTTTTTTAATCAAACAATAATTTTATTTTATTAAATTTATATTCTATTTATTTACTTTTAAATTTGAATTATATATTTGTTATGTTTACAAATAAAAAAGTTATACATATTCAGAGGTTGAAAAACAAATAGTCTAATCATTCAGTGTTCGGATCTAGAGAACAACATCTTAATCATTCAGATGTCTTAATCTTAACGAAAACAAATGAGGCATTTGCTAAAGCAGGCAGCATACTATGTAATAGTAGGCAGTGACACTACAAAGTTCCCCATGCCAATAAAGAAAGTTCAGACGGGACTGAAAGCTCTGTATAAAGCAGAAATGAGGACAAGGCTTAAACAAGAGGTCAGGCAAAGGATAAGAAAAGTTCACATTTTGTGCTAGACAATCCTTTCCACGATCCACCACCACTAAACGGAAAAACTAAATAATTGAAAGGCAAAGAAACAAACCTTGTAAACAATAATGTGTGCCACTGGAAGCCCCTGGTTTCCACTGTGCGCCAAAAGAGAAAGATCACCTATAAGATCTAAAACCTTGTGTCTGCAAGGTTCATCATTAAAACGCAGCGGTGGATTCAGCCAGCCTCTACTTTCACTGTAGAAGAGGAGATAACATACATGAGGTTAAAATCAAGAAAATACAACTTGTATAAAACATAATGGGTTCAGATTGTCAGAGGTGGTTAATTTTCATATAGATGTAGCAGCCTAGCAGGCATGTTATATCTGATTAAAGCTACAATGAGACATGCCATGCATCTTTAGGTGATACTACTTATTCCTAATGAAATATTTCTTAAGCTTTCGAAAAGTTAGACAAAGCATAGATGTTAGCTAATTATATTTTCCAACAATCTTCCAAATAAAATTAAAAAAGAAGTATCTCTAACCTACAAACGATGGCGTTTTTGGCGGAACCCCCCTTGATAACTCCTGATTTGCGCAGTTGTTCAACCTGGATATTAATTCAGCATAAATACTATAAAAATTTCATAAACATAACAACATGAATGACGAGTCATCAGCTATGTTGGACACCGTAACTGTAATGAAGAGGACTAGCTTTTCATGATAACCATCTAGAAGACAGATAATGAAAGATGTTGAGACCCACATATTATGGTCAGGTTACTTGGTCTCTTTGTATGACCTTGGGCAAACCTCACCTCTTGAGTTAGCTTTCGGGGTTAAGTTCCAAGGTTTAGTTCTTTAATATGGTATTTGACTCAGGCCCATCCAATTCATTGTTTACCTGATGTAGGACCTTCATCTTATATTTTCCAGTCTCTAGATGTCCCGTCCTGGCATGTACGGGGTTTTGAGTCCCACATCAATTTTGGTAGGGGTTACTTGGTCTCTTTATATGGTCTTGGGCAATCCTCACCTCTTGAGCCAGCTTTTAGGGTTGAGTTAGACTCAAGGTATATTTCTTTAACAGGAGAAATAAATGCGAAAGAAGGAAGAAGGAACTGAGCTAAGTCAGTTCACAATGAGTTTATATCATCAAACACAACTCAGGATGTCAAGTTTTTTTTACAGAATTTTGTTGTTTTTGAACACATCCAAGATAGGTCAAGTGCTGAAAAAGGATCTGAGAGGTCCCCTTTTTGGATGTCACAAGACACTCAACCATGACACTCTTCTACAAACAAGACCAAGTATCCAACTATCAGTGCTATTACATATTTCAAGGATTCAAATTACATATTTATCAAAAAGAACCTCACATGACTACATTAGTAATTTCATTGACCAAGTACCAAAGTAAAAAACACACTGAACAAACATACAATCTCTTTGCCTAGTCCACAGATGGCATATCAAAATAAGTTCATGATGGATAAATTATTCGAAAGTGCTTCTTGTCACCAAAGTTAGATCGTAATCTCGTAGTGAAGTTCTAATACAGAAAAAAGGAGAGCTGAAATAACATTTTGAATCAGAAGATTGGAAGTTACCTGCTCATAAATGCAGAAGGTTCTTGCAGAAGCTAGTTCTTTGGCAAAGAAATCTTTATCCAGACAAGTTGAAGAGAACCATTGGCAGCCAATTTCAGGTGCCTGCAGGCAACCAAGCCAAAGGAATCCATTTAAAAGACTTTTTTATCAAAAATAATTTGCCTAATCTTGATAACTTAACATCTCATAGTTCTTAGCCGAAAGAAAATACTCATTATCTCCTTTCAGATTTTGATTGTTGAAATAAAATACTCCACCCATGGTCTGAGCTAATTAATAGTGGTCTTGACCATGAAGCTGTTTGCTACACAAACCAATTGCTGCTCATCAGACAAAGCTTAGCACAGGTATCACAGCCAAGAGTTCAAATTCAATTAAAGGATATTAGCAAAGAAACCCTGCACTATGTAAGGCAATCACTGCAATCAGTTAAATGCATGAAGATCTCCATACCATTGTCTATCGATGTGCACAAAAACAACTTCGTTTACTTCTTTATCATCAGTTACACTCAACTTCTTATTTTATTTAACTGAGAAAAAGAATAGCACAGCAGACAAACTCACAGAAATTTACCTGTGGAAAGTCAATGCCATAGGTAATCTTGACCTTTGAATAAGGGAATGCAGCTATAAAGGACTCATTTTCCCACACAGTAACAGGTTCTTTAAGAACAGGAGCTAATTTCTCACAGCTTTTACCACTACGATCTAATGCTGCCCTCAGACCAGCTTCTTCAATTGCGTCCACCCATTCTCTTGCTGATCCATCCAGAATAGGAACCTGTCTCAGTTGGTTTGGTTCAACAATTAGTAATTCTTTCATCCAAAATATTATTTTTTATACTGCCCTTCATCTAGTCACTTTTATTTTAACACCATAATTTCCATGAGTAATTGCTAGGACTACCACAAAAGAAAAAAAAATGTAATTACTCCGTCAATTCAAAATTTACTACCCAAGTTGACTTTGGTGGTCAAAACGAGGAAATTTACCATCAAATTACTGTTAATGGATTTAGACTAATACAACCAGAACTTAATCTTCTTATAAGTAATTCATGTCATTAAAATAAAAGAAGCACCAAGAAGGTGCAGACAATGGTACAGTGAGGTTACAGAAAAAAAAAATACAAGCTCTTGTGTGCTTTACAGAAAGTCAAGGAAGACCAGAAAAAGGTATCTATCTTGTATACATCTATAACTTTGCACACAAAATCTAATAGATGCAGACACAGTATTTTAGGGTTATGAAGCTACTTGTTTGGAAGAACCAGTTGTTCCTCCTTTTACATGAGCCACAAATGCACGCCGCAATTGTGTTTCCAATCTTTGTAACCTGTTTATCGGTAGTCCTTCCTGACCAGCTCCAAAGAGCATCGTTCAAAGCTCTTGGCATCACTCACTTGATATCATAGATAATGAGGGGTATGTTCCATAGAGGTGTCATGTTACCACATCACAATGATAAATTGTCTGTCTTCTATCTCCTTGGGAAATACGTAACATCGATTGTGCATGAACATACCATCTTTTAAAAATATTTAGGTGAGTCATGTTTGAGCATCTCCCAAGGCCAATATTGTAGGGGATTACGTATGCTTGTAATAAATCATGGTAGGAGCTGACTGAGGAGGTACCACATTTGCTTGCACCATCTCATAAATCAGGTCCTCATAATTGTTCCTTGAACAATTACAACTTTCATACTAAAAAAGAATAGTTATCAGTCTCCTAATCCTAACAATATCTTCTAAAGTATAGTTCCCCTGTCTTGTTTACAATAAGCTATGGAAGCCTAGGCTTTGCCAGCCAAGTTAAACAAATCTGGAGATTCCACTTTGAAGGGACATTACCTTAATATCCTTGTAGTATTTGAATCATAATACTAGTTAGGAGACTTACGAGTTTCTCTATGGCAGAAGCAGATCTACAGCAACCATGACTCATGCCACGATCATCAGGAATCCTCACAAGCAGATGAACTCCCTTTAATGAACATATCAAACAAAGCAAGGGAAAGAAGAAAGGGTTTTCAATTCAAGAAGATCATATTAGGCTCCCCCTCGAAGCAGGATCACCTTTGTTCGCATCTCATGATTAGGTGGATCTAGATGAGAAACTAATTCATTATCACAAAATCCTCCAACTCGAATTAAGGGATCCTATTTGATCTAGGTCCTTAGGTTCATGAATAGATAAGTCTAAACCCCTCTCCCCCTCCTTAAATAGATGTGACACTTCTTGAGTCAGATCCAGCTACCCTCCACTGTGATGCAGCTCCATGAACACATGATCTTTTGTGGTTTTATAGCATCTCATATAGACATTTTTGCTTCCTCTTTGGCCTAATTTGCCATGAGAAAAATTGTATACATAAGCTGCACATCATAGAAGTCTCAAAATAGATGAGATTTTACTACTCCATAACATATATGGTGTAGATGTACCTGATTTCACTGGCATATGGTTACAAACATAGGCAACAATAATACAATGCATATCCCCAATTGGAAACAGGCAACTTCACTTGTGCCATCATCGATATAACCATTTTGAGGGAAAAAACTGTATACATAAGCTGGACATCATAAAAGTCACAAAAATACATGAGATTTTACTACTCCATAAAATATATGGTGTAGATGTGCCCGATTTCACCAGCATACGGTTACGAACATAGGCAACAATCAATACAATGCATCTCCCCAATTGGAAACAGGCAACTTAGCTTGTGCCATCACTGATATAACCATTTCAAGGAGATGATAGTGGGGTCGTGATTCAGAATACCGCAATGTCATCTCTAGTTGTGGAGCTGAAAGAGCGATAATACGAAGATCCCAGCCTGGTACAGCTCAAAGGCAAGGCTCAGCAGGAAGGGTCATTGGCCTTTGAGATAGCAGGAGCTGGAGTCTTAAGATTCAGAGGTCGACTCTGTGTTCCAAATATTGAAGGGCTTCGCCAACAGATCATGACAGAGGTACACTATTCCCGCTATTCTCTTCACTCGGGTTCGACAAAGATGTAACATGATATAAAAGAAATCTATTGGTGGCATGGGATGAAGAAAGATATTACTGAGTTCGTAGAACAATGTCCCAATTGCTAATAGACAAAAGCTGAACATCAGAGGCCCGACGGGCTAACTCAGGAGATAGTCCTGCCTATGTGGAAATGGGAAGCAATCAACATGGATTTTGTTACAGGTTTACCTCGAAGCAGGCATAAATTTGACTCTATTTAGGTCATTGTTGACAGGCTGGCAAAATCAACCCACTTCTTGCCAGTCAAGACTACGTTCACAGCTGAAGATTAAGTTGAGTTGTACACCAGAGAGATAGTCAGACTTCATGGTGCCCAAGTATCCATTATTTCTAACAGAGGGGCACAATTTACAGCCAACTTCTGGAAATCATTCCAGAAGGATTTCGGAGCATAGTTTAAGTTTAGTACAACTTTTCATCCTCAAACAGATGGACAGATTGAGCGCACGATTCAAACACTCGAAAGATATGTTACAGGCGTGTGTGCTAGACTTCAGAGGAAGTTGGGATGATCACTTACCTCTTATTGAGTTTGCATATAATAACAGTTACCATTCTAGCATTAAGATGGGGCCATATGAGGTTTTGTATGGGCGGAAATGCAGATCCCCCATTGGATGGTTTGAGGTAGGCAAATCAGGGCTAATTGGACCTGATTTGATACATCAGTCCGAAAAGAAAGTTAAGCTAATTAGAGAACGATTATTGACAGGTCAAAGTCGTTAGAAATCTTACTCCGATGTACGACGTAGGGATTTGGAAGTCTGTGTTAACGATTGGGTATTCCTGAAAGTCTCACCTTTGAAGGGCGTTATGAGATTTGGCAGAAAGGTCAAGCTTAGCCCAAGATTCATTGGCCCGTACAGAATCCTCCGGAAGATAGGTCAAGTTGCTTACGAGCTAGAGTTGCCTTCAGGGCTAGAATCTGTTCATCCAATTTTCCAAGTACCGATGCTACAAAAGTGCATAAGAGACCCTTCTCGGGATGTCCTAGTTGAGGATGTTCAGATCACAGAGGAGTCCTACGAGGAAACTCCAGTTGCCATCCTAGATTGACACCGTAGATTGAGGACCAAAGATGTGGCTTCCGTTAAAGTCCTGTGGAGAAACAGAAATGTGGAAGAAGTGACTTGGGAAGCTGAGGATGACATAAGATCCAGATATCCTCATTTGTTTCAAACCCCAGGGTGATGGCATATCAATTCAGATTACTACATTTGAGGTGAGATACCTATTTAGGCTTTATATTGTTTCTTTTTATTACTGTTGTTGTATTCTACTCGCATTATCATTGTGAAGCTATGCTGCTTAGCTGTTTGTGTCGTTCTGTGAGACGCATAGATTGGACTTTTCTGCGTTTCAAGTTTTCAGATAGTCCATATTACAGAGGATACTCTGCCGAAATTTGCAGGCTACTCCTATAGACTTGAATTCGTGAGTCTAAGTCACATTCGAGGACGAATGTTCCTAAGGGAAGAAGGATGTAATGCCCCATATAATTTAAGCGATAAACACGTACTTTCAAGCTATGGCCAAGAGTGCTTAGTACCACAAAAAGGATGTGTTATGAGGTATTCATATCACTCAATGATAGTACGTTAAGATTTGAAGTCAAGAAAGTTGTAAAATGAAAATCGGCAAAAGTTATCGCAAGTTACTTTTAAAGTTCTTTGAAATTTGGGTCAAATGTCTTGGAGATTTTCTCCCAATCTGTAAAGAATAAGGAGGCCTACTACCCATCAAATTGAAGGTCTATGAGCCTAAGTTACATTCGAGGACGAATGTTCCTAAGGGGAGAAGGATGTAACACCCCGTATAATTTAAGCAATAAACTCGTACTTTCGAGATATGACCAAGAGTGCTAATACCATAAGAATAATATGTTATGAGATGTTCAAATCACTCAATGAGCGTATGTTAAGATTTGAGGTCGAGCAAGTTGTAAAACAAAAATCGTCAAAAGTTATTGGAAGTTACTTTCAGAAATTCTTTGAAATTTGGGTCATATGTCACGGAGTTTCTCCCAATATATAAAAAGTTAGGGGCCTACTACATATCAAATTAAAGGTCTATGAGTCTAGTTTCTAACGCACAAAATGGTTCACCAGTATGACTTCAGAACAGAGAGATATTCACATTTTCATAAGACTGCGCAGGCAGGCACGTGGAGGTGGGCCCCCATGTCGGCGGGAATATATCTATACATCTTGGATGTAATTTTTTTCATTTCGAGCAATTCCTTAAAATACCAGCTCGTCTTCTCCATAGTTCCTCTAGGGTTCCAAGGTTCAATATAGGTGATTCCACTATCCAAAATCTCCCACAATCGAGGTAAAAGTCGGGTTGTTGTGAAGAACAACTAGTGCGCGTTTGCTTCGTCAATTTTGGCTTTGTTTGCGAGTTCTTCGAAGGGGCAGATTGTTGAGGAGGTTGTTTATGATTTGTTTTCTTTTGTAGATTGTAATGTGAGGATTCTAACCCTCCCTCCATCATTAATTCAAAGGTTATACGTTATATACCAAACATTGGAAATTCTTTTCGTTTGTTGCGCTGCAGATTGTTTAGGTGGCTGTGAAGTGGTATAACATGGTGATTATTGTGCTGTAGTATATAATTGAAGGATTGGTTGAGAATAGTTGAACTAGTGGATCTCTTACGAGGTATGTTAAGGCAAAACCTTTTTCAGCAAGTTTCCTTCGTCGTTTAGTTGATAAGACTTGTTCTTTATCACCACAGTACTCGATGCCATAATAGTTGTCGATTGAGTTGCCTACTGGAGTTATATATGTGTTCATATGAGCTTCCCTTGTCGGGATTGATCTTGTTTAGCTATTGCCACATGTTACAAGCAACATAAAAATCTTCTCGTCTAAATCATCGTCGCTTAGTTGGCTATTGATAGTTTGTTGTTTTGCCGATGCCTTAAGGGCTTTGTGATTAGCTTCTTAGCCTTTCATGTTGATATTGGCAACATATTTATTAATTTGCCATAGAAACTAAGTGATTGTAACGCCTATAAACTACATAGCTTGCCTACGAGCCTTTGGCGTATCTTGATGCCTATAGAGCTAAAGAACTAGATTTGTAGTTTTACCTTTGGGTAGATAACGTCATGGCTACCTATTGTGGTGTGGTGGTGAGTTGCTAGGTGTTCCACCTATTTATTAGCGACCTTATAGTTCGATATGACGTACAGAATGTCGTGAAGGCCGCTTAGAAAGTTACCTTGCTTGCTGAGAAGATTGCTTGATGCCTTCATTGGCTATCTTGTCAGTTGTTAAGGTTGGGGCCTATCACTTTAAGCTATACAAGTACATGTGCCCATTTACAAGTTTCCTAGAAGGGCTATTGACAAGCGTACCTTGACTATGGGACTATATTTTACTTATAAGAGCTATAAAATGTCTAGAAGGACCATATTGAAGCTCGCAAAGCCACATTGAAGTCTACTTACTCATAGACTTCCTTTATGCCTATGTTGGCATTGTTGACCCTCAGTAGAGCCTTGTGTGCTCGGGGTGCAGTTACAGGAGTCCAGAAGGCTCAAGATATAGATACAGGAGCCAAGTGTGCTCAAGATACAGTTACAACTTGCCTACGGGGCTACAGTGTTATGAATAGAGCTATGTAAATTGAGGTGTACTGTCGGAGCATATGGGGGCTCAGGTAGGTTATTGCTTGTTGTTTGTTGTTTGAACCTGCCAGACTTATGGGGGTCTGGTTAGGTTCTTGTTTGATTATTGTCTGTCTAGTTTTCTGTATAACTTGATAAGATCTTTTGGGCTATTCTCTTATTCTTACAGTTGTTTACATTCGGTTATTACTATCAGTTCAGTTCTAGCTTATTGTTATTTCCTTACATACTCTGTGCATTATTGTACTGATGCCTGAGCCTGGAGGCGCTACACTCTCATTTGCAGGTTCTGACATACAGGTTAAGAGACCTCCTCAGTAGCAATTTAGGCTCAGTATATTGGTCAACTCCTCTCTTTCGGAGTTGCCATACTTTAGAGGTTTGCATCTCTTTTGTTGTATAGTTCTTTTTTTGGGTAGGTCAGGGCCCTGTCCTGGCCAAGTATTTACTCTTTAGAGGCTTGCAGACAATGGGATTGTATAGGCGTACGCTATAGGCCATGTTGGCTTTGTTATTTTGTCTGGGTAGTTTGGCGGTTTTAGTGGCCCTTGCATATATGCTTACTTTCTGTTTTATCTGATTTAGACAACATGGTGGTCTTGTCGACCCGCATAGGATGTTATTATTATTTTGAACTGTTAGGTCAGCTGAATATCTGCGCAGGTGTTTATATTGCGGCATTGTCGGCCAAGGGCTTCTTTAAGCCGAGATACACTTGATTGTTTTCTTAATTATGTGTTGCTGGTATGCACCAGAGGTGTATATGTCCAGCTATGTCAGCTCTAGGTCCAGTGTGGCATCAGGTGCCAGTTACGCCTCCTAAAGTGGAGCGTGACACACTTTTGATAAAATTTCGCATGTGAGACCCATTGGAAGTCCACAAAGGCTTCGTTCTTCACTATGTGGTACATGGCTCCTAAGTTGATTACGACAAAAGATTAGTCTTAGAAAGAAGAGAAAGTTGCTAGCAACACATATATTACCAATAAGGAATACGAAGTACCTTTTTAGACTCATTATGAAGTGCTTCATTAGGCTTAGTGTAATCACTAACATAATGACCCTTTTGATAACAATTGAAACATTTTAGTCACAATTTTTTTCTTTCACAATTTCTATCATCTTGTTGGTTATCATTTTAGGATTATTGTTTGGCTAAGCCTTAACTTCTTAATTTCCTCCCATTTTACATTTAAAACCATTTATTGAGCTAGAAATTGTTTTGAGCACTTTTGCACCTTCTTTGGCAGCCTCATGCCGCTCCTCTTCTAACTTTAGGTACATATGTCGTTATAAATATATCAAGCTTCGACAGAATAAGAAAAAGGAGATTTCTTAGAATGTATGTTTGCTTCCAAGCTTTTAAAAGTAGCTGGAAAGCAGGATTGAGGCTTCTAATAGGTCTGGATGGCACATTTCTAAAAGGAAAGTGTAAGGGAATTTTAACTAGGTATTATGGCCTAAGATTCAGCGAAACACTATTTCCACTTGCTTGGGCAGTGGTGGATAAAGAAACATGTAGAACTTGAAAAGTGGTGTATGGAGCTATTGAGATCTTCCTTAGAGTTGAGGGAGGGTGAAAGAGTTACATTTATGTCAAACATGCAAAAGATATTAGATGCTCAACTTAGTTTAAATTTTCATTGATAGTTTTCTTTAATTACTAAAAAACTTGCCTTACTTATTTACTGCTTTTGGATATTACGGGGGTTGATTGATGTTGTTGATAATGTGTTTCCTAAATCACATCACAGATGGTGTGCTTGGCATATAGAAGCTAACTGGAGCAAGAATTGGAGGGGTGTAGAGATGAAAACATTGATGTGGTGGTGTGCTTGGAGCACTTAATGAAGAAATGATGAATTGAGGACTTTAGGGACTGTTTCTAAAAGGGCTGCTAAAGAACTAATATGGTACCCCACCCCAAAACTGGTGTAGGGCTTACTTCGACACCAAGTGCAAATATCAAATGGTTGACAACAACTTTACAGAATCATTCAACAAATGGATTCTAGGGGTAAGACACAAACCAACAATCAAGACGTTGGACGAGATTAGAGTCAAGGTATTTAATTACTTTTTGTTATTAGTAATTTTCTGCATTCTTAAGAGTTTCTTTCACTTGTCTAGCAATTGAAACCTTTTTTAACACTAATACAAATTCCTCTGGCATTTATAATAGGTACAGTACTTTTATTACCTGTAGGTTCAACAGAACTAGTGCCTAAAACTTTTTTTTTAAAATGATTTGTGCTTTGCAACTAAACACTTCACCAAAACTAGTGGGATTATACTGGGTATGTTGTTGTTGTTGTTGATTTATGTTTTGCAACGAAACACTTCACCAAAACCATTTCATCAGTTTCAATTAATGGGAAATAAACCAAACTATATCTACCCAATAAGCCTACACTCTTTGCTATTTTGCTATTACCCCTCTTTTGATTATGCTAATTCAACAATATTCCATAATCAATTACCGTATATCATTAGTTGTCTAAACGAGAAGCTGGACATTTACATTCTTGTTAGAATTATGTTATATTAGTGTTTGATTATGGATTTCTCCTTGTTTGAAAGGTAATGAAAATGTTGAAAGATCGTGAAGAGGAATGTAGGAATCGGAGAGAAGCGAAGAACCTTACCAGGACTTGACATGTCGTGAATCCTCTTGAAAGAGAAGGGTACCTTCGGGAACGCGGACACGGGTGGTGCAAGGCTGTCGTCAGCTCATGCCCTAAGGTGTTGGGTTAAGTCCCCAAACGAGAGCAACCCTCGTGTTTAGCTGTCATCGTTGAGTTTGGAACCCTGATTAGATTGTCGGTGATAAGCGGAGGAAGGTGAGGATAATATCAAGTCATCATCCCCCTTATACCCTGGCGACAAACATGCTACAAGGCCGGGACGAAGGTTCATGATCCCGCGAGGGTGAGCTAACCCAAAAATCTGTCCTCAGTTTGGATTGCAGGCTGCAACTCGCATGCATGAAGCCGGAATCGCCGGTAAGCCATACAGCGATGAATTCATTTCCGGGCCTTGTACACACTGCCCATCACACTATGGGAGTTGGCCATGCCCGAAGTCGTTACCTTAACCGCATGGAAGGAATGCCGAAGGCAGGACTAGTGACTGAAGTGAAGTCATAACAAGGTAGTTGTACTAGAAGGTGCGACTGGATCACCTCCTTTTCCGGGAGAGCTAATGCTTGTTGAGTATTTTGGTTTGACACTGTTTTACATCCCACAAAAAAGAAGGGAGCTACATTTGAGTTAAACTTCGAGATGGAAGCCTTCTTTCCTTCCTCGACGGTGAAGTAAGACCAAACTCATGAGTTTATTATCTTAGGTTGAAACAAGTTGCTAGGACCCCTTTTTTATG
>JACEIK010004513.1:52255-71162 GCA_018107945.1 Datura stramonium
CAAAAATAGGAAAGAGAGGGATGGGGTTTCTCTCGCTTTTGGCATAGGGGGCCCCAGTGGGAGGCTCGCACGATGGGCTATTAGCCAGTGACAGAGCACGCCCCTGATAATTGCATCGTTGTGCAGGCTATAAGGGCTCTCGGCCACATGGATAGTTCAATGTGCTCATCGGCGCCTGACCCTGAGATGTGGATATCCAAGGCACACTAGCATGGTGTACTCCTCCTATTCGAACCGGGGTTTGAAACCAAACTCCTCCTCAGGAGGATATATGGGACGAGTCCGGTGAGATCAAATGTAGATCCAACTTTCGATTCACTCGTGGAATCCGGGAGGTCTGGGGGGGCCACCACGGCTCCTTTCTTCTCGAGAATCCATACATTCCTTATCAGTGTATGGATAGCTATATCTCTAGCAAAGGTTTAGGTTTGGCCTTGGAAAATAAAATGGAGCACCTAACAACGCATCTTCAAAGATCAAGCACTATGAGATCACCCCTTTCATTTTTGGGGTGACGGAGAATCGCACCATTCGAGCTGTTTTTTTCTTGACTTGAAATCGAAATGGAAGCAGGTTTGAAAAAGGATCTTAGAGTGTGGAGGATTGGGCCAGTAGGATCTCTTAACGTCTTCTTTTTTCTTCTCTTTGGAGTTATTTCACAAAGACTTGCCAGGATAAGGAAGAATGGGGAAACAAGCACACTTGGAGAGCGCAGTACAACGGAGAGTTTTATCTTGTGTTTGGGAAGGATGATTCGCTTCCGAAAAGGAATCTATTGATTCTCTCCCATTTGGTTGGACCGTAGGTGCGATGATTTACTTCACGAGAGAGGTCTTCGTTCAAGTCCAGGATGGCCTAACTACGCTAGGGAAAAGAATAGAAGAAACATCTGACTACTTCATGCATGCTCCACTTGGCTCAGGGGGATATAGGTCAGTTGCTAGAGCTCCGCTCTTGCAATTGGGTCGTTGCGATTACGGGTTGGATGTCTAATTGTCTAGGCGGTAATGAGAGTATCTTGTACCTGAACCGGTGGCTCACTTTTTCTAAGTAATGGGGAAGAGAACCGAAACGTGCTACTGAAAGACTATACTGAGACAAAGATGGGCTGTCAAGAACGTAGAGGAGGTAGGATGGGCAATTGGCCAGATCTAGTATGGATAGTATATGGACGATAGCTGGAGTCGGCGCCTCTCCCAAGGTTCGCTCATCTGAGATCTCTGGGGAAGCGGATCAAGTTGGCCATTGCAAACAACTTGATGCATTATCTCCCTTCAACCCTTTGAGCAAAATGCGGCAAAAGAAAAGAAAGGAAATCCATGGACTGACCCCATCATCTCCAACCCCGTAGGAACTGCGAGATCACCCCAAGGACACCTTCAGCATCCAGGGGTCACGGACCAACCATAGAACCCTATTCAGTAAGTGGAACGCATTAGCTGTCCGCTCTCAGGTTGGGCACTCAGGGTTGGAGAAGGGCACTGACTCATTCTTAAAACCAGCATTTTTAAGACCAAAGATTCGGGGGGAAAGCCCTCCGTTCCTAGTTCTCTTATAGTTGGATCCTTCGGAACCACAAGAATCCTTAGGTAGAATGTGACTCCAACTCAACACCTTTTGAGTGAGATTTTGATAAGAGTTGCTTTGGAGAGCACAGTACGATGAAAGTTGTAAGATGATTTTCTAAGTTAGATAGCAGTTTGCAGGGCTCAATAAAGTCACGATTAGACATGCCTGATGAAGGATAAAAGTCATGCTGTCCTCAGAGTATCTATAAAATAAAAATCATACAAGGGTAAGAAATACTCCCTGAGGTCCTCTAGGGCCTAGCTAGCAGCATGGCCATTGTTGGCCTCGGTGATAGAATTAGTCGGGGACCTGAGAGGCAGTGGTTTACCCTATGGCGGATGTCAGCGTATCGAGTCCGCTTATCTCCAAATCGTGAACTTAGTTGCTACAAAGCTTTATGATAGCACCCAATTTTTCCGATTCGACGGTTCGATCTATGATTTATCATTCATAGACGTTGATAAGATCCATCCATTTAGCAACACCTTAGAATGGCATAGCCTTAAAAGTGAAGGGCAAGGTTCAAACGAAGAAAGGCTTACGGTGGATACCTAGGTACCTAGAGATGAGGAAGGGCGTAGTAATCGAGAGTTGAAAATAAGCATAGATCCGAAGATTTCCGAATAGGGCAAATTTTCGAACTGCTGCTAAATCCATGGGCAGGCAAGAAACAACCTGGCGAACTAAAACATCTTAGTAGCTAGAGAAAAGAAAGCAAAAGCAACTCCCGTAGTAGCGATGAGCGAAATGGGAGCAACTTAAACCGTGAAAACGGCGTTGAGAAAGCAATACAAGCGTCATGCTGCTAGGTGAAGCAGCCTGAATGCAGCATCCTAAATGGCGGTCTAGTAGCCGAAAGCATCACTAGCTTATGCTTTAACCCAAGTAGCATGGGGCATGTGGAATCTCGTGTGAATGAGCAAGGACCACCTTGCAAGGCTAAATACTCCTAGGTGAGCAATAGCGAAGTAGTACCATGAGGGAAGGGTGAAAAGAACTCCATCAAGGAGTGAAATAGAACATGAAACTGTAAGCTTCCAAGCAGTGAGAGGAGCCGGGGCTCTGACCACGTGCCTGTTGAAGAATAAGTCGGCGACTCATAGGTAGTGGCTTGACTAAGGGAACCCACTAGAGCCGTAGCGAAAGCGAGTCTTCATAGGGCAATTGTCACTGCTTATGGAGCCGAACTTGGGTGATCTATCCATGACTAGGATGAAGCATGGGTTAAGTGAAGGTCCAAACCGATTGATGTTGAAGAATCAGTGGATGAGTTGTGGTAAGGGGTGAAATGCCACTCAAACCCAGATCTAGTTGGTTCTCCCCAAATGCGTTAAGGCGCAGCAGTCGACTGGACATCTAGGGGTAAAGCACTGTTTCGGTGCGAGCTGTGAGAGCGGTACCAAATCGAGGCAACCTCTAAATACTAGATATGACGTCAAAATAACAAGGGTCAAGGTCCGGTAGTGAGACGATGGGGGATAAGCTTCATTGTCGAGACGAAAACAGCCCGAATCACCAGCTAAGGCCCCTAAATGACCGCTCAGTGATAAAGGAGATAGGGGTGCAAAAATAGCCAGGAGGTTTGCCTAGAAGCAGTCACCCTTAAAAGAGTGCATTATACCGCACTGATCGAGTGCTGTTGTGCTGAAGATGAACGGGACTAAGCGATCTGTCGAAGCAGTGGGATGTAAAAATACATAGGTAGGGGAGCATCCACATTAGAAAGAAGCCTCTGCGCGAGCGATGGTGGATGAAGCGGAAGCGAGAATGTCAGCTTGAGTAACACAAACATTGGTGATAATCCAATGCCCCAAAACCTAGGGTTCCTCCGAAAGGTTCATCCACGGAGGGTGAGTCAGGGCCTAAGATCAGGTTGAAAGGCATAGTCGATGGACAACAGGTGAGTATTCCTGTACCACCTCTTGTTGGTCCCGAAGGATGGAGGAGGCTAGTTTAGCTGAAAGATGGTTATCTGTTCAAGAACGTAAGTGTTACACCCCGTAAATTCTTGACATATAGATGGTCTATTCGCATATTGGTTAAGAGTTTTAGAATGTCATACATGCTAGAAAAAGGCCCGGGGAAAGATCGGACAAGCGCCAAGTCGGCGCGTCGCAAGGCAAAGCGTCGCAGCAAAAATGCGACTTATAAATCGTATTCCGTGAATGCGACTTATAAATCGCATTCCCTGAAATGTGACTTATAGTCCCAATTATATATATGCCCCCTAACTTCGGTTTATTTCTTAATACTTCATACCCCCAGAAAGTCGCCAGAGAACAGAGAGAACGAGTTTCCTTTATAAATTTCGCTCGATTACGTGTCAAACGCGGTCCAAACTCAAATTAACCTCGCATACCGAGGTATTTAGCAGCAGGGAGCATTCTACGGATTTATTTCGCGAAATTCGGCCGACAAATCGCCGCGCTACCGAGCTAAGGTAAGTGGAATTGTTCAAATTAGTGTCAAAGTAATTAGCCTTAAAGTGGAATATTTCTCCCTTCTTGACTTTCGATAAATAAAGTGCTTGATCGTTTTTCGATAAGTTAAAGCCAGCTGGCAATATATCGAAAGTGATGTTTTCTTCCAGAATTTTAATATTTAGTTTTAATTGATGTATATGTGAATGCAGTTGGGAGAAATAGCTGAGTACTGGACCGAGCTTCGCCTGCTAGTTGGATAATCCGGTGTTTGGCTGCATGTAAAGCCAGTTTCTTCGGCAAGTTAGTACTCTAGCCTAGCATAATTCAGTGAACTCCGTAATAGAATTCCCCGGAGTCGAATATTGAGTTTTGTGCGAATTCAGTAAAGCCTGTCTTGCGTTGTTATATCATATTCAGTGAAAGCTAGAAAAGCAGTGCCAAATGGCGAGATAATAACATTTCTCAGACTCAGTATAAGCCCAGCATGCGTTTAGCAAGCATGTTCTATAATATGACAGACAGATAGTATCTTGGCTACAAGATAGCCATAGTCGATGTGATATCTTGGCTACGTATAGCCATACAGTCAGATAAAGATCTCAAATTCAGCATAAAGAGAATCAAGATAATACGTAAAGAGTTCAAAATAAGAAATCAGAATACAGATAGTGTTTTTCAGTTTAAATATGTTGCTATATATGTGATTATTGATTGTTGAGACTTGGATTGTGTCGTGAGGTGGAAGCACCTTTGAGCGTCCTCGCCGCCCCGGGTTGGTAACTGCCGCCCACCGAGCGGGTGGGTATATGTCACCCAAGGAGTGGCATGCCGTCCGGCAGTAGGACGAAGATGGGATGAAGCTTTCCCCATATCAAAGCTGATCAGCATAGTAGTACAGTTTACCCCTCTCAAGTGTGCGCATGCGCCCAGGAACAGATTTCAGATACAGTTACGCTATGATATACATAAGAGTCCTCCGGACTCAGACACGCTATTTATATCGAGGCCATAGCTCGAGCCGAGACCCAGGGGGCCGGTAGAGGTGCCTGCAGTTAGTAGATGAGTGGAGTGACTTATTTTGGATGGTTTTGACCCGGGTAGGGGTATATAGATTGTTTGATTGGTTGGCACCTTTCTGCTTATGGGGGCTGGTATTGGTTCTTACTTGTTATATATGTACTTATATGTTATATAGTAGCTAATAGACAGCAGATCGCCACGTCGACAGGTACGCTCCGCCCTATCACAAGATGTAGTGTCTGATTCAGCTTATATCAGTTCTTACAGACGCAGTTATTTCCGCTATCTCGTAGTTGCTAGTTATGTTGTTTATATTCAGATGTGTTCGCTGTTGCATACTCGGTACCGTTGGTACCGACGCCCGTTGGGGCGCCGCACTTGCCTGCAGGTATTAATAGACGAGGAGGCGATCCTCGTGATTCCAGCCAGCTCATAGGAGTCATCAGCCTCCCTGTCATCCGGAGCTTGATATTCAGAGGTGTAGTTCATTTTCTTTGTTGTACAGTATGGACAGGCCGGCCCCGTCCCCGATCATTTTACCGCATTCATAGAGGCTTGCAGATTGTGTATATATGTATATCTCCCCGTGGTTAGTGGTGGCTGTGTGGGGCCGTGCGTTTGTTTAGTTGTTTAGTATTGTTAATACATGTGTGGGGCCATAATCTGAGAGAGTAGTGGTGACCTTGCCGGTCACGATATACATTATTCTTTATGTTGAGTTACGATAACTAGACAAAGATGGTACTTGTCGGCCCGCATAGGTTCCCTTATAAGTATATCTCTGGTTAGCTGAAGTTATAGTACGTGTGGCTATAGGCCCAGTCGGCCGGAGGCTGTATTTACAGCCATTATATAGCCCGTTGATTCTAGGGATCTGAGGTAGAGCCGCCGGTGTGCACCAGATGTGCTTAGGCCTGCAGTTTAGCAGTCCAGTCCTAATAGGGCACCAGGTGCCAGTCATACCCCAAGGCGGGGCGTGACAGTAAGGTGTCCCCTGTTGTTTTCATGTAAAAAGGGGTAGAGAAAATGTCTCTCGAACCAATGTTCGAATACCAGGTGCTATGGCGCTGAAGTAACCCATGCCATACTCACAGGAAAAGCTCGAACAACTTTGAGCAAGAGGGTACTGATATCCAAAACCTGCCACAGGGGTGGGTAGTAGGTAAAGGATACCTAGGGGCGAGACAACACTCTCTATGAACTCGGCAAAATAGCCCCATAACTTCGGGAGAGAGGGTGCCTCAAAAAAGGGGTCAAGTGACCAAGCTCGGGTGACTGTTTACCAAAACACAGCTCTCCGCAAAAATCGTAAGACTATGTATGAGGGCTGACGCCTGCCTCGTGCTGGAAGGTCAAGGATGTTGGTGACCTGATGACAGAGGAGCCGGCGACTAAAACCCTGGTGAACGGTGGTCATAACTATAACTAGTCCTAAGGTAAAGAAATTCCGGGAAGTTCTGACCCATGAAAGACGAACGACTAAAATTATCTCGAGAGAGGCTCGTGAAATAGATATGTCTCAGAAGATGCGAACTACCTGCACTTCCAAACAGAAGACCTATGAAGCTTCACTATTTCCTGAGATTGGCTTTGGGACTTACCCTGCAGCTTAGGTGGAAGGTGAAGCAAGCCTCCTTCCGAGGGCCCAAGCCATCAGTGAGATACCAGAAGGGCTAGGAATTCCCAACCTTGTGTCGAACTACAAAAGCAAAGGACAGTCTCAATAGACAGTTTCTATGGGGCGCAAGCCTCCCAAGAGGTACCGTAGGCGTGCAAAGGTTTCCTAGAGTCGGAGGGAGATTGGCCCTCGAGTGCAAAGGCAGAAGAGCTTACTGCAAGCATTCACCCATCGAGCAGAGACGGAAGTCGATCTTACTAATCCGATTGTATTGCATTGGAAGGGCAGTTGCTCAACGGATAAAAATTACTCTAGGGATAACAGCCGATCTTTCCATAAAAGCTCACATCGACGGGAAGGTTTGACACTCGATGTCGGCTCTTTTCCACCTGGGGCTGTAGTATGTCTCCAAGGGCTAAGCATCCCACAAAGGATACAGAGCCGGGTTCGTGATCGCAGAGATAGGTCGTTTCAACCAGGCATCAAAGCATTGAGAGGACATTTCCCTAGTACGAGGGACTGGAAGAACTCACCTCTGGTACCAGTTATCATGCCCGCAAATGCTGCTGGGTAGCAATGTGGAACAGATAATGCTGAAAGCATCTAAGTAGTAAGCCCACCCCAAGATGAATGCTCTCCTATTCTGACTTCTCTAGAGCCTGCAACAGTTGTTCGGCCTACGAATGGAGCAATAAAAAGATTTTTTGAGAATTCAAGAAAGGTCACGGCGATACAAGTCGTTTATCATTACTATAGGCATTAAGTTATGGTATGTATGCAGCTGAGGCATCCTATAGACCTGGTAGACTTGAACGTTGTTCACACTTTGGACAAAGTACTCCGCCAACAACCCGAAAACCAATGTCTGAACCTTTGACGGCATGAAAAATCCAAAAGTTCTGCCCTCCCTCTCTATCTATTCAAGGGATGGAAGGAAGAGGCCTTTGGCTCTTTCCAGTCAAAAATTGGGACCTCACAATCACTAGCCAATATGCTTTTCTCTCATTTTTCTTTCTCGTCATGTTCCTATATTCTGGTGTCCAAGGCGTAGAGGAACCACACCAATCCATCCCAAACTTGGTGGTTAAACTCTACTGCAGCGACGATACTATATGGGAGGTCCTGGTGAAAAATAGCTGATGCTAAGATAATAAAAAGCTTTAACACCTCTCATTCTTTTAATTTTTCAATATGAAAACTAAAAATGAAAAATCAAAAGGTAATCTTATTCAAAACCCCTATTGTGACTTCCCTTCTCTCCCACTTCACACCTCGGAATGCACTCTTCTTATGTATGCACTTTCACATCTTCTAACCTGAAATGGCTGAGGAGAGGAGCATTTTTTTTTGAGGGTATCCCTGAACAGATTCAGTGGAAATGGGGTGGGGCCTGTAGCTTAGAGGATTAATCATGATCACGAACTACAAGTAGCTGGGCTTCAATCCTTCCTCACCCACAACCAGCCCAAAAGGAAGTACCTCTCCCTCTAACACAGTTTGCATATTCCCTTCAATTAAAACCATACCAAACAAATAAATAGAACAGTTAAAAGAACATTACACTAACTAGACACCATCAACAAATTCTCATATCACAAACCTATCTCGACAAAAATAACCAAAACAACAACTTCAAGGCATCATCTTCACAGCTATAACAACATCAAAAATAGCCCACAAACATCGCACAATCTTCTTCCATTGCTTCACTTTGAACTTGAAGCTGAAACTTTCTCTCCAAGGTAGATATATTATTCAAAACAGCTGATTTAACCCATATCATCCACCGTCTTCCTCAACATTATTCCTTTCTTGACAAAGGGCAATCAACAATTTTTTTTAATTGTGGATAAACATTGCCACATGAGGTGGAAATGGTTTTTTATCTTGCCAATCCTATTAACGACAATCATTCGTCTCATAATGACAATATTTATAGAATCTACGGCCATCATTTGTAGGT
Source organism: Datura stramonium (assembly GCA_018107945.1). Classification (NCBI taxonomy): domain Eukaryota; kingdom Viridiplantae; phylum Streptophyta; class Magnoliopsida; order Solanales; family Solanaceae; genus Datura; species Datura stramonium. The sequence continues at coordinate 60,849 of JACEIK010004513.1, forward strand.
GTCATAGCAATAAAAAAGCTGCTAACCATTACGCAATCACATACACAAGAGTCTCCTAAGTTACGAGAAGAGCTAAGATGATTCAGACAATTGAAATGAATGAAATTTTGATTTATCCTTTGTTTGGATGGTGGTTACCCATGGTATAGTATCATATCGTTACTAAGAGTACTATGTCTGCTTTGATTGTTACTTAAAATATATGGTATGGAATGGTTCGATTCCATGCTTAGGTAACCATGAAAAGCCTCACTCTGTGAAACCATTGATTTGGTCTAATCCCATTGTTACCTAATTTCTCTTTCCAATTATGCCCTAACTTAATATTACTTAACTTATTTTACCCTTTACCCTATATTATTTAACTCCACCCAAATATCATACCGTATACCGTCTTCTACGTTCAATTATCTTTTTCTAGGTTTGATTTCTTAAACTTCTTATAAATCTTCTTGCTTTTTTGTTTCCTTCTTGTATTGTTTCTATGGAGATAAATTAGTTTGTTGCCCTGCTTGATTCTTTTCTATAAGCAATGGGCATGTTTTGTGAAAAATTAGCAGAAAGAAAATTGTCTTAAGTTATTTTATTAGTAATTATTGATAAATTTAATATATCTAATAATTTAGGATATTTTAGTAAACTTACCAGTTACAATAAAGTATGATACAGTCAAACCAAACAATAAAAATGTTATTAAACAGTAGCAAATGATAGTCTATCCAAACATTATATTTGTAATAACAGTACAATACAATATAATACAGTACCATATTGCGGAACCACGGGTAACCACAATCAAAACAAAGTCTTAAGTTAAGAGATAGGAGATCGGAGTGTTGTCGCATAAATCAAAACATTTGAGTCGAAATTTTAGCCCTGAAATCGTGAACATTAAGCTTTTTTTTAAATGAACATTAAGCTTTAGAGAAGAAGAGAAAAGGGATTAGGTTTGGTTGTTAGGAGATTGTGTGTTTTTTAAATTTAATGTGCTGATGGGGTTTTTAATGGGTTTGGGTCGGGCAAAAGGAAAAAGTCTAGTGGGGATGGGTTTTGACTGGCTAAATAGAGGCAACGATAATAATAATAACAATAAAAAATATTAAAGAAAGGGCTATTAGTTTTAAGGGTAAAAGTGGGCCAAGAAGGTGGACTAAGGGGCATTTTTAGTAAAATAGATGAACGAAGGGTATATTTAAACCTTTGGATAGTCCAGGGCATGTCAGGCCTCTTTCCGCTTATTCAATGGAATTAATCCATGCCAAGAAAGAGATGCAGCTTAGGCTTATGGAACTATTTCTATTGAGTTCTTGGTTATTTTTCTATGCAAAAGAAGTATATTTTTAAAAATTTATGTATTAAATTGAGCTTCACTTGAAAAAGAGGCTTATATTTCTAGTCCCTTTTTTCTGCTTCTCGCTTTCCGAAATAGTGTGCAAAGCATTTTCTGTTTTGGATAGTTAATACTAGCAATCTTACTGATGTGCTAAAACTTTGTTCTTTCAACACCCATAATGGAATCATTTATACATTATATGCTAGGGTTTAGGAGGAGTATAAACTAATAAGCTAATGGGTTAATCAGCACCCTTCTGGATGGACCCGACCTAATAGATATTTCCAAAATCCTAATAATAGATACTTGACACAGTTATTTCAGAATGCGGAGCTTGAGTTGTGTATATTTGAGGATATTATGTATTGATCTGAGTAAGGGAGACCTACTGTCGTATAAAATCTTCTATTACTGCTTTATAGACTAATTTAATAAATGGATGTAAAACTACTGTTAAGAGTCGAATCACAGTACCTCAAAGGATGGATCGTGAGGATGGAGGCTGGGATTTCCATACGGCAATTATCCACGCCGGTGGTTCAAGCAAGGAGCAAGTGTTCAACGGTACTAATAGAGTGCTCATCTTTGCACAGTGCCGCACAGTGGAGACTCCTTGGCGTAATCAGTAGATGCGCGAATGACATTTGAACGGAATTGAAGTGGCCTACTCCTCGCCGGCTAGCTCCGGAAAGATTCTGACGGTAGAAAGCTTGCCGGAGTGGAGACCGATTCCGGTGAGTTCTACACAGTTGGCTATTGTTTGCTGGATCTTACCAGTCTGAAAAATGAATTTTAAGGTAGAATTTGTCAGTTAACAATGTTTTGTGTATACAGTGTACGTATAGATAATAGATAAATAGATAGAGAGAACAAGAGTACGGGAATCCATGAGATGAGGCTTGAGGATTGGCGAGCTGTGTTGAGGGCTCGACGGTAAGTCATTAAGGATTGTTAGGGAAGTTAGGACGGAAATGACTAATCAAACCCCAGGGTTTTTTAAGGCCAATTTCACTGGCTATATTTACGCCTGTTCAAACGAAGTTGGCATATTCGTTTAAAAAAAAAACGAAGTTCGCATAGAACCTCTACATCCTGACTTATCAACAAAACAAAAAAAACAAAATGTCACCTTTCCCTTTATTAACTCCTACTATAGTTGGATATAAATATTGAAAAATCAAATTGAATCGAAGTAATTTAATTTTTAAATTAAAAAATTAAAAATATTTTTATTTTTTTTATTTTTTTTATTTTTTTTATTTTTTTTATTTTTTTTATGTTTTATATTTTAAATCATGTTTTTGAATTTTATAATTTTTTAAATAAAAAATTATGATTTTGATTTTTTTAATATTTAGTTTTTTTTAAAAAGACTACATCCAATCCAATCTCAAAATCCATTTACATAATATTTATATAATTGACAATTATTTGAGTAAATAACAAGCTTGCAACAGTTTTAGCATGTTAAGAAAATTTCTAGGATCAATAATTTTTCGAAATAAAGATAAAATATATAATATTTATTCAATAAGAAATCTGGCCACGCCTCACCTAGGGAAGCATGACTGGCACCTGGTGCCACACTTGTGACTTGTTGACCTGGCTAGGCTTATGCACATCTGGTGCCAGCCTGCGACTCAGTTCAAGAAAACGACGGGTTATATCTCGGCCGTAAACAGCTCTAACGACAAGGCCGTATAGCCATCTGTAATGAAACAACTAACCAACAACAGCAACCGAAGGGATCCTATGCGGGCCGACAAGGCCACCATGCTGTCTTAGTTATAATCATGAAGATAAGCTACTATACTAGACCACACGGCCAACACACGAAGCATACGATTAGGGCCCAACATACAACTAACTGGACCGACGATCGTAGGGGTCCGCAAGCTCTAAGAGTACAAAAATGCTATACAACTGAAATACATAAATTTCTACAACCTGGCAATCTAATGAGCGAGATAACCCAACTGCAGACTCTGAACAGCTGATATTGGTGATCCTAAACTCCTGTCTATCTAACCTGCAAGTTAGTAATGCAGCGCCTACAGTGGGAGGGCCAGTACAATATGCAATTCTAATATATAAGGCAATAGATAAGCTGATAAAGACTAGAAGTAAATAGAAATAAGGACAGAAAGATTAACCTCTACGCCTGTTGATTCGTAATCTACATCTAACCAACACTACATGTACGTAAGCTAAGACTGTATAATTACACATTTATAAACTATAACTAGTATACAAGAATACAAACAAGAACCTCACCTGGCTCCCATAAGCCGGAAGGTACAATCAACACAAAATAACCCGTTCGGGCCCCCATAAGCCCTGGCGAGCACATCTCAATCTATATACCCCTATCCAGGTTTCTATGACTCCACTGGTACTGTAGTCAATCTACCAGTCCCCTGGGTCTACAATTAAGCCAGCTTGGCCCCTAAACTGTAGTTGTGTCTGAGCCCGGTGGACTCCTACTGTCTGTACCCTGGGTACCAAACTCGACGGGGTGTGCCGATACGGCATAAGAGTAGTCCAGCCATGGAATGGACTGTATGAGGACCTCGGACCTCATCTTCGTCCCTCACATACGGCATATCGCTCCTCGGAGAGACGTCATCTAGCCCATCGCGGGTGTCGACATAGCTAGTAACCCTGGGGTGGTCATGGATGGCTCCTAACTGAGGGCAACCCCAATCAAGGTGCTATACTAACATCTCAATCTAGCCACTCAAAAGGCGTAACTGGCCTTCTAAGCCTAACGCCACCGCTTCTCGTCCCCTCTGATAATCTGTAAAGCTCCTAGCAGGCACACCGTGCACCTGTATCTGATAAGAGGATCCTTTCCTCTGATAGTGAACATGACCTTTAATAGTATGGACTGAATAGGGCGGGATCTGGAGTGGTCCAGCATAACTTTCTATATGTCTTGCCCGAACATCTATAACTTATAATAACTGCGAGGTCGCGAATGACTAACTACTCAGTCCCTCTACTTAGGACAACTGTAGGGCTGGTACTGGTCGAACATGCTTTTGAGAGATCGACCCCTAATCCTCCATAGGAAGTTTACTGACATCCTTAGCCTGTGGACAGTACTGTACTAACATGGTACTTACTAGTGCCTTAGGCCTCATCTTGGTCTAATCGGATCTTATATTACTTTTCTGGGCGATTCTTAACCTTACAGACAACTTTATATAGACCTAATCATTCCTGGAAACCTGTGGGTGATAGGAACCGGCTGGGGTGCTGGCCCGACCTCTAACTACTGATAAGGTCCCCTTCCTTAGGGTACCCACGGGTCTATTTGACCTGGACGACTGGGTTGTCTTCTTTGGCGACTTATATGATAACTGTTAAGCCCACTAAGGATGACAGTCACTGGTAATAACTAATAGGGTGACGGATGTCACTCAGTTCACTAGACAACCTTAGGCTGCGGGCTCTAAAACATGGCCTTCCTATCTAAATTTCTGGCCTTGGGGCGTAGGGATACGCCAATGGCCTCTAGGCGTGCTTTCCTGACAATACAGACGCCAAACTGGTAATTATAACCGCCTAGCTGCACCCATGCTGCTCAACTTACTAGCTCAGGCTCGATAACTCTCACGAGCTCCTAAGATCTAGGCCTGGCAAAAAACATAGAATTCTACTAATGTAATGAACTGGAAAATAGAGAAGTTTCTATGACGCTTCTAGCGCGCGTCACACTCAACATGCTCCTGTTCAACAAGGAATATTGCTATAAAATCCCTATACGTTTTCTAGCAGCTAACCAAAACTTATGTAACCGTAATCTACGGATAGCAGTTAATCACAATGTATTTGATCTCTATATACCAGCAACAGCTAATTACAACATGTCTAATGACAATCTAATGGTAGCCGCTATCTACAACATATGAAACCGTCATTTATGTTCTGGAACATAAGTCGTAACACTGTACGACGAGTATACTTGCTGAGGGTTAAGCCTTACATACCTCGATTGCCATTTCCTGAATTATTCGCCAGCTCTCTTCAGCTGTAACAATTATACATGGAGAAAGAGACGAATTTCAATACCAAATTTAATGTAAAATGATAACTTTTGATATTAATATTAACTATACTTCAACTTAACATAACACGGCCGAAAACGCATAATTTCTTGGAAGTCCAGAAGGGATAAATACTTACTTGAAGCCTGTGATCGTATAGAAATTAGTTTGGAGCAATTCCGACAACTTTGGCTTAGCGGGATTATGATTCACCGGGGGAATTTCGCGAAAATAACTTCGTAGTACTGCTCTCTGCAGCCTTAGAATTCGATACCCGAAGTTAATTTGAATTTGGACAATGTTTCACAGCGTAAACGGAGGAAAATTAGTAGGATTCTTCATGTTTCCCTCTCCTGGCTGCATATAAACTTGGAAAAAGAAATGAAATAAAAGGGAGGGACTTATATATACTTGAGGCGGTGGACAGAGGTCCATGGCGCGAACCCTGTCGAGCCAAAAGTCGAGCGTGCCACGGAGCCCAACGCGCCCAGGGAGGGTCCGTCACACCTTGCCCCTTTGGACAGCTGGTCTGGCCTTCTCCTGCGCGGTCCCGATTCCATGCTTGTTTGATCTTTTTTCGGCCCCTTTCTTGTACATGTTGCACTCTAAAACTCTTAACCAACGTACGAATAGGCCGACTAATTGTTAGAAACTTACGGGGTGTAACATCCTTCCCCCCTTAGGAACATTCGTCCTCGAATGTTAACTTCAGCTTATAGGGGTCTTAACTCTTTTAACTACTTATCCTGGAAAAATTTCGGCAGATTCTTTCTTGTAATATGGACTATCTGAAAACCTTGAAATGCAGAAAAGTCCAACACAGGTACTTCACATAACACTATAGAAACTATTTCACCATAAAATTATACCCAACTGAGCAATATATGTAACACACATCCTGAAACAAAATTGAATCATAAATGTACCTTAATTGCATAGTCTGGACTAAGGCTGGAACAAATTAGGATATTTGGATCTCATGTCGTCCTCGGCTTTCCAAGTCACCTCTTCTTCCTTATTCCTGTTTCCCTACAATACTTTAATAGAGACCACATCGGTAGTCCTTAGCCTGCGAACCTGCCGATCTAATACGGCGACTGGAACCTCTTCGTGGGTTACCTTCCCAGTAACTTGGACTCCCTCAACTGGGACAACTTGGGATGGGTTACGTATACCCTTCTTTGTAATATTGACATGTGGAAGTTGAAGGGGCAGGTCCTAGCTTTGGAGGTAATTTTAGCTCACATGCCATTTCACCTGTTCTCCGGAGAATATGATATGGGCCAATAAACCTAGGCCAAAGCTTTTCCTTCTTACCTAATCCCATAACGCCTTGCTTTGGCAAAGTTTCTAAAAATATCTAACTGTTACTTCAACCCTTAGCAGCCTACATCGTATCTTAGGGTAGGACTCCTGACGACCTTGGGCTATCGGTACCAATTTCTTGGTAAATTTAATTTCTCAATCTGTCTGTTATAATATGCCCTGGTTCAACTACCTTTATTTTACTTTAGGGGGCTTTCGCTTCCACTCATAATAGACCGTTGGGCGTCTGACCTGAGTGCTCTGTTGAGTTATTTGCTTGGAAATAAGAAGGCACACTCATATTAGCGTGTGCTCCAATCTGTTCTAATAGTTTCCCAGAACCTGGATGGGAGTTGTGCCTCTCTATCAGGGTTTACTAGACATTGGGGCTCCACGTAACCTGACTACTTCTTAAATATTTAACTCGTCATACACTTTAGTTGCAATATAATTCCATTTGGCAAAACACAAATTGATCTCATTAGTCTGTCCGTACTGACTCAAATGAGGCCAAGCTACACCTGGTATGAGATAACCTTGTGACTGTATTCATGTTAATTATTCTCTACTCCTTTGCAGGCACAACCATCCCCTATATTGGCTTGCTCAGTTCTTGTTATTTCGTCTTTTCCGGCCTGTCACTGGAGCTCTACCGCTATGGTTCAATGATATCTTTTGTCTTTCCATACCATCTCGTTGCGTTTTCATTAAATTCTGAGAGTAACGGACACGTGCACCTTAACTATGGTCTGCTATTCGAGGTTCTGCCACCCTTAAAACGTAGGATCAATCTCTGGATCCTATGACTCCGCCCCTTGTTATCTTGAGGGCCAATAACTTCCTACTGGACCTTATTTCTAGGGTATTCTAGGTTACAGTCTCTGTGTCAGTACTTCTTTACCTTCCCAACTGACGGGGATATTGCAGCAGACTAGGCTACAATCTGACTATCTCGTAACTGTCAGCCTAATGCTTAATTCTCAACATTCAGCAGTAGTCCCGTACTTTGTCAATTTACTTCAACCTGGAGATAATTCTGGTTTTCCCCCATTAGATACTTGTGTCGTTCCTCTTGCTCCCTTGAACTGAGTTATGAGGTTCGTGCTCCCTACCTCATACTGTCAAGGATGTTACCGACCAGGTCTACTGACCTGTATCCCTTCTGACTCGCATTCAAACTTATCTTGTTTATATGATCTTCCTATCCTTCGATATCACCAGCTAGGGTCATAACCATTATCTTACAGGTAGGTCCTGCCGCCATTAGCATGCTATGGAGAAATCAGCTCCCCCCCTCCTTTTTTTTATAACTTGAGCTTTACTGTTGCTGGGGGTTTATCACTGATGAACCCTCTCATACACACTTGAATTCTATTGGCGACCTTATCCCCTTTCCTGGCTTACTACCGTAAGGGTCTAGATAACTTGTAAATGCTAAGGGTTTCAATCACTCTCTAATCCTTCTCGGAGGCAACAATTCTAGACCTCCTTTACTATTCCACCTAAGCACCATTGCACGGATACTTATGCTTTCTGTTAAACTAAGGTATGAAATCTTACAATATCCGAAGAGCTGGAGGTAGGAATCCTGCAATTTCCTCCTTCTTTTGCACCTTTCAGATAATTCAACATTAACTGCTGCCCCTGGCTGATTCTAAACATCTAGTAGGTAAACCATCTCATATGTACATATATACTATACTCCTAACCCCCTATTTTGTGGTTGTAGGGAGAACTGGGAATGACACTGGCATATCTATCACATTATGAGGTTCTTGGTAACTCGGGAGGGTGATGGGAAAATGTAAAAGACATCTACTTCTGCAGTTAGGCTAACTGTCCCCCAACTGTGACGCCTCATTGGTACCTTCTCCTGCTGCTTCAGTTATCTTGCAACTGGATGGTGTCTGTCTTATATCGAACATTATTCTAGACAGACATAACAATAAAAGCTTAGGGACTCAACCCTATACAACTCTGCTCTATAGCACAATCTGAGAAGAAGGAGAGGTAACCATACTATCATGTCTCGTAGCCTCCTGCTTATAAAATGTGGTGCAACACACATTTATAAACAAGGCTCTACTAGACACGGCTTGCAAACTCCCTAGGATACGAACTGCTCTGATACCAAGTTTGTCATGCCCCACCTAGGGAGGCATGACTGGCACCTGGTGCCAACTGGTGACTTGCTGACCTGGCTAGGATTATGCGTGTTTGGTGCCAGCCTTCGACTCAGTTCAAGAAAACAACAGGCTATATCTCGGCTGTAAATGCAGCCTCCGACTGATAAGGCCGTATAGCCACCTATAATGAAAACAACTAACCAACAACAAGCAACAGAAGGGATCCTATGCGGGCCGACAAGGCCACCATGCTATCTAGTTATAATTGGAAGTGAAGACAAGCTACTATACTAGGCCCCACACGGCCAACACAAGAAGCATAGCTGATTAGGGCCCAACATACAACTAACTGACTGACGACTGTAGTCTACAAATCTCTAAGAATAGAAAAAGTGGTCGGGATAGGGCCCCTACCCAAAATGCTATATAACTGAAATACAAAAATTTCTACAACCTAGCAACTCTGAATGAAAGGAGCTGACCCAACTACGGACTCTGAACAGCTGCTACTGGAGATCCTGAACCCTGTCTGTCTAAACCTGTAGGCAAGTAATGCAGCGCCCAGGGGAGGGCGTTAGTACAATTGTCACGCCCCACCTTGGGAGGCATGACTAGCACTTGGTGCTCTATTAGGATCTGAACTGACTTAACTAGGCCTGTGCACTCCTGGTGCAGGCTCACTTCCCAAATTAAGAAAACAGCGGGCTATATCTCGACTGTAAATACAACCTCCGGCCGACAAGGCCTTATAGCCACTTGTGAAGGAAAACAGCTAACCAGAAACAGGTAATAACAGGGAACCCTATGCGGACTGATAAGACAACCATGATGTCTAGTTATGACTGTAAGGTAAATCCAGCTCTAAGCTAAACTATGGCCAACAAGGCCGCTAATCTATCAGCTAAACAAGGCCCCACACGGCCAACACGTAACTAAAACACATATGGGCCCCACACAGCCAATAACAGCTAACCACAGGGAAATCTGCAACCCGCTAGGAGTAATATGATGGTTGGGATAAGGCCCCGACCTACCCATAAACTGTACAATCAAAGGAGTGAACCTTCTAAATACAAGCTTCAGAATAAAGGAGCTAACTGCTCTAGTGATGCTGGCTAAAAGCTATGAGGGATCTGCTCCTCGTCTATCCGCACCTGCAGGCAAGTAATGCAGCGCCCCAGAAAGGGTGTCAATACAATATGTACTAAATATGTAAGGCGATAACTGTAAATGACTGAAATAAAGAGATAGAACTGAGAATAACTGAAATGAAGGGATAGAGATCATACCTGAGTAATAAAACTTCTTACTATCTAATTTATTAATAAATAAAGCAAATAAAAACCTTACCTGGCCCCCATAAGACGGAAGGTACGACCAGCACAGAATAACCCACCTGGGCCCCCATAAGCCCCGGTGAGTACACTTCAGTCTATATACCCCTATCAAGGTCGCACTGAGTCAACTAATAGCTATAGTCGTTCTACCGGTCCCCTGGGTC
>JACEIK010004514.1:32215-43131 GCA_018107945.1 Datura stramonium
ATATGAGAATATCTTTAAGGAGGATTATTTATCACCGAGTAGAGTGAATAGGTTCGAGAACCCATAAGCCTCAGAACAATGTAGCCAATATAGGTTAGGATCGTGTCGTTGGTTTGGACGAATCCTCAAATAAGTCCCTAGAAAGGACTTTAGTTATGAATCCAGAGTTTAAGTTTTCATCCTTTGCCCTGGCTAGGCATTAGATGGCTCTCCTCCACGTGGGCAAGACGTGGATCATCATGCACCCATACATGATAGTTTTCAGTTATGAGAAACTCCCAAGTTAAAGATATACATTAATTGCATATGTATTTATAGATATTATTATGATTCTTGAGATTTATTGCATAAACTATTTTACACGTTGATCATATTATCATACTGTGTCCTGTACATAATTTAGAGCTTCATAGTTCTATTTCAGTCAAGTTCATTGCTTCCAATTATTTGTTCAATTGAGATATTCTTGCTAACCATGTTTCGTAAACTATTTTACATAGTATACATTCTATGTACTAATGCCTTTTTAATGTTGCATCATATTATGATGCAGACTCAAGTAGACAGGATAAACAGTGGATGCTTCATTGGGACTTCACTTCATCCAGTTTTTTGTGAGGCCTCCTACATTTGGAGAGTCCCAATTTTGAGTCATTTTTTATAGAGCTTGAGTAGCCGTGGGAACTATGTCCCAACACCTATACTATAGTTATAGAGGCTTCATAGATAGAGTTAGAAGTCAATAATGTTACTTTCTAACATTTATTTCAGTTATAGAATAAATTATATTATTATTATATTAATCTCACTAAGTTCTAACTTCTACATTATTCATTGTTTATTGAGATTCTAAACAAATAGTAACCTAAGCCAAGGGTTCACTTGGATCACGAAAGTGGTCTAAGTGTCGGTCGATGCCCAGTGTCTATACTTGGGCTTGACAAACTTGGTATCAGAGCTTTAGATTTTTAAGGTTATCTAGGGTGTCTATGAAGTTGCATCTATTAGTGTCCATATCAGTGTGAAGCCACGTCTATAATAGGGAGACTAAGAAGCGTTAGTAAATACTTCCCTTCTATCATACTCTAGTTTGTGCAATAGAGTTTGACTCTATAAAGACTTCCTCCTAACTCATGCATTCACGTGTTTTAAATTATTCCTTCTAAACATACTGCTAGTTAGAGAAATATAGTCAACATGCCTCCACAGACTATGATGTAGACCCGAAATGGGCCACATACTCCGATTTAAGGATCTAGTGTTGGAGCACAAGATGCACCAACTACTAGTAGAAGGAACCTAGAGACACCAGTTCCCTGGCCTCCAATCACCAAAACTTCAGAGGTAGAGTTCAGAGGGTCTATTTAGATGCTCACTCAATTTATGGCTGCTCAATCAGGCCATCAGAACCCCGCACTAGCTAGCTACAGTTCACATGATTCAGGAGTGTGAAAGATTAAAGAGTTCCTGAGGATGAACCCAGCAGTCTTCACAGAGTTAAAGGTTTAAGAGGACCCTCAGAACTTCATTGATGAGGTATGAAAGATTCTGAGGCAATGCATGCCTCTAGATAGAGGGAGTTGAGTTTGCTTCCTACCAGTTTAAGGACATTGCTAACGTATGGTATGATCAATGGGAGCAAGGTAGAGGTGAGAATGCATCTCCAGCTACATAGTATAGTTTTGAGGAAGCTTTCCTGAACCACTTCTTTCCCCAAGAGTTGGAAGAGGCAAAGGAAAAGGAGTTTATTAACCTGATACAAGGCACTATGAGTGTGAAGGAGTATAGCCTTAGGTTCATCTAGTTATCCAGATATTCTTCATAGATGGTACCAAACATGAGGGCCAGAAAGAGAAAGTTCATGTTTGGTTTGGGTGAGTATGTGAAAGAGGAATGCAAGGCCATACTATTGTTTAAGATATTTTGAGGCTAATGATTTATGCAAAACAATTAGAGTAAGACAAGCAAAAGGACAGGGAAGAGCACCAGAGAAAGAAAGATAAGTTAGCAAGCACTGATACCACACAACAGAGTAACGAGAATGGAAATAGGTCCTTTTTCAAGAAAAGGTCCTCTAGATCCACACAGTTAATAATTGCTCTAGCTCAGGCAACAGGAACGATCAGAGGTCCCAAGGGTAAGGTAATGCAGTTCAGGGAACCTAGCGACACCCACCTTATGGCAAGTGTGGTAATGCCCACTTAGGTAAGTGTTGGTTGGGAAAGGACGGATGTTATCGGTGCAGCCAACAAGCCACTATCCGAGAGTATATCCCTCCAGACAAGGCAATTGGAAGAACAGAGCCCAGCCTACTCCACCAGCAGGCAAAGCTACCCAAAAAGGCATTACTTTGGAGAGAGTTAGAGGTCAGAACCATCTATATGTTATGTCTAGCCGACATAATTTGGAGAACTCTCTAGACATTGTCATTGGTATGTTAAAATTCTTATCTGTTGATGTTGATGCCTTACTTTATTTAGGCACCACTTTATCTTTTATAGACTCCATATGTAGTCGCTAAGTTTGGAAAGTTTTCGAAACAACTCTTAGAGCCTTATAGTGTTTATACTTCGGTCAGTGAGTTAGTTCTAGCTAAGAGAATCTACAAAAATTGTACAGTTTCAGTCCATCATAGAGACACCACAGCTGGCTTGATTAAGCTAGAAATGAAGGAATTTCATGTTATTCTAGGCATGGATTGCTTATATTCCTATTATGCCACAGTTGATTGTAGGACCTAAGTAGTAGCGTTTTGGGCTCTATATGAGCCAGTCTTAGTGTGGGAAGGTAGTCCCATTATGCCTAAGAGTAATTTCATTTCATACCTTAAGCCCAGGAAGTTAATCTCCAAGGTATGCGTCTATCATCTAGTGAGAGTGAGATTCTGATGTTGAAACCCAATCCCTTCAGTCAATTCCAATTGTTAATGAGTTTCTCGAGGTCTTCCCCGATGATCTTCTAGGAGCCCTTCTATATAGGGAAATAGCTTTCGGAATAAATGTTATTTCTAATACGCAACCTATCTCTATTTCTTCATATAGAATGGCTTCAGCCAAGCTGAAAGAGTTAAAGGATCAGTTAAAAGATTTTCTTGATAAGGGTTTCATCTACCCTAGTGTTTTACCTTGGGGTGCTCTATTTCCTTCGTACGTAAGAAAGATAGTACCCTTAGAACATGTATAGATTATGGACAGTTAAATAAGGTCACCATTAAGAATAAGTATCCTCTTCCTAGGATTGATAACTTGTTCGACCAACTCTAGGGTGTTGCTTATTTCTCAAAGATAGACCTCAGATTAGGCTAGCATCAGTTAAAGGTAAGGGAAAGTGATATTCCCAAGACAGCTTTAAGAACCCCCTATGGTCATTATGAGTTTGTTGAAATGTCCTTTGGTTTAACTAACGCTCCTACAACATTTATGGACCTCATGAACAGAGTGTCTAAGACATATTTGGACATGTTTGTTATTGTGTTCATTGATGATATCTTGGTTTATCTGGGTTTAATCCAAGAATGAGGAGGATCATCTAACCATATCAGAATAGTCCTTTAGAAACTTAAGGACAAGGAGTTATTAGCCAAAAATTTTAAGTGTGAATTTTGGTTGAAGTACGTGGCATTCTTGGGATAAATAGGTTCAAGTGAAAGTATTAAGGTTGACTCTTAAAAAGATTGAAGCAAAAAAGAATTGGCCTAGATCCACAACTCCGACGGACATTAGAAGATTCTTGGGTTTGACTGGTTATTATAGATGTTTTGTTGAAGGGTTTCCACTATTGCTGCTCCTTTGACTAAGTTGACCCAAAAAAGGTCAAATTTCAATGGTCCAAAGCTTGTAAGAAAAGCTTTCAAGAATTGAAGACCTGTTTGACTATTTCTCCTATATTGACTCGACCAAAGGGTACAAATAGATTTGTTATGTATTGTGATAACTCCAGAGTCGACATTGAATATGTATTGATGCACAATTGTAAGGTGATATGATATGCCTCGAGACAGCTAAAAGTTCATGAAAAGAATTACCTAACTCATGATCTAGAGTTGGCAGTAGTCGTGTTTGCATTGAAGATTTGGCACCACTATCTCTATGGTGTTCATGTTGATGTGTTTACAAACTACAAGAATTTGCAATACGTGTTCAGCCAGAAGGAGCTGAATATAAGACAGAGAAGATGGCTTGAGTTGCTTAAGGATTATAACATGAGTATTATCTACCATCCAGGTAAACCTAATGTAGTTGCTAATGCTCTTAGTAGGTTGTCTATGGGTAGTACAGCCCATGTAGCAAAAGAAAAGAGAGAGCTAGCAAAGGATATGCATAGACTCTCATGCCTTGGAGTTAATCTTTTAGACTCCGAAGAAGGTAGTGTACTTTTTCAAAGTGGAACCGAGTGATCTTTAGTCGTGGAAGTTAAGGAAAGTAGGACAAAGATCCCCTCTTGCTTCAGTTAAAGGAAGATGTCCACAAGAAAAAGGTATTGGTTTTTGCACAAGGGGGAGACGGTGTCCTGAGGTATCAAGGTAGATTATGTGTTCCCAATATAGATGGCCTTAGATATAGAATTATGGTAGAAGCACGTAGCTCCAGATATTCGATTCATCAAAGTTCCACCAAGATGTACCATGACTTGAGAGAAGTCTATTGGTGGAATGGTATGAAGAAGGACATAGAAAATTTTATTGCTAAGTGTCCAAACTATCAGCAGGCTAAGGTTGAGCACCAAAGGCGATGCGGAGAGGCTCAGAATATAGCACTCTCCGTGTGGAAGTGGGAGATGATCCATATGGACTTCATCACTGTTCTACCTAGATCACACAGATAGCATGATTCTATTTGGGTGAATTTATATCGAATAACTAAGTCAGTTCACTTCTTAGAAGTGAAAACTATAGACTCAACTAAGGATCTTGCTAAGCTGTACCTTAGGGAAGTGGTGAGACAACATGAAGTGCCATTATCCATCATTTTAGATAGGGATACTCACTTTACCGCTCAGTTTTGAAATTCATTTCAGAAAGGTTTGGGTTCGAAGGTGAACCAGCTTTTCACCCGCAGACAGAAGGTCAGGCAGAGCATACTATTCAGACCTTGGAGGATATGTTAAGGGAATGTTTGATTGACTTAAATGGGAATTGGGATGAGCAGTTACCTCTTATCGAGTTTTCTTATAATAACAGTTATCATTTTAGCATACAGATGGCTCCTTATGAGGCTCTTTATGGCAAGAGGTGTAGATCTCCGATTGATTGGTTTGAGGTTGGTGAAGCAGAGTTGATAGGATCATACCTAGTGCAACAAGCTATGGAAAAGGTTAAGACCATCCAATAAAGGCTAAAGACTGCAAAGAGCCGCCAGAAGTCTTATACAGATGTTAGGAGAAGAGATATAGTCTATAAGACTTCCAACAACTAGGGTGGTTTACTGAGCGACCAATGCGACCAACTGTAAGTTGAATGAAGCTATACGGTCACTGACAGTAGGTAGTTCACCTAACAATATACCACTCAGTTCATTAGGCCACCCTTGTGCCACTGAATCGTAGGTAAGATTGTATTACCAAGATTCTATCCCTATAGGCATCAAGGTACACCAATGGTCTGTAGGCGAGCTTTACTGTATGTATAGACGTCAAAATAGAAAGCTATATTGCCAAGCAACGCTATGCCGCCCAATTTAACAAGTATGTTCAACAGCTAACCACAAGCCTCTATGGCCTCTGTACGGCAGCAAAACATCACTAATCCTCTAGATGGCAAATAAACAAACAGGAAATCTTATGTCGCTTCTAGCGAGGGACAAAGCTGAATATAATCAACCCCAACAAGGGATACTACACTATAACATCATTTCATCTCGCAACAGCTAACCTTAAGTAAATAGAATGCTTCTCAAGCTGGGATTGAACTTGAAGGAAAGTGGTGAGGAAACTTGGCCATCATGTCTACTTATGCTTCCCAAGTAGCTTCCTTTACAAGTTGGTTCCTCCAAAGAACTTTCACTGACGCAACCTCCTTATTCCTCAATTTACCATCCTGATGATCAATAAGCTCAACTAGGATATCTTCATAAGAGAGATTGTATTTTTGTCATACATCCCCAATGCGATCCACCGATCTCTAAGGATGCCGGAGAACCTTGATATGAACTCTGATAGGATTAGATATTTCTCCCGCTCTACCAAGTGTTCGTTACCATCCAAGTAAAGAAATCTTGGATCCGTTGTGGCCATTTCGAAACCTTGACATAATAGAGAGTGAAAGTGTGGAATCCAACTCCAACTGATTTTGGCGTTGGTTGTTCTGATCTCCTTTCTGGACGAGTGGACCGAGGTTCCAGCACACCCAGGTTCCCAAAACTACGTTGTCACTGTAGGTTATTTTATTGGCCCTATGGCTCCAGATTTGTGATCACCTAGTTCATGCCTCTATAACTTGGCAAGGTATATTGGGTCCTATCTATGGGGAATATACATCGAACTCCGCATTTAGATCCCAATGTTCAGTTTTACTTATGATTATCAGATTTTAGCTTTGGGTCATTCGATTCTGTTCTGATGTTCAGTTATGTTCATCTCATGATTTCAGAAAATAGCATGCAAGCCTTACTCTCAGATTCTTATCTTGATTATGTTTTATAATATGCATGTACTTACTTAGTGGTTTTATGTACCTTGCACACTCTGTACATTCCACGTACTGATCGCAGAATTTACAGAGTGTGCAAGGTACATAAAACCACTAAGTAAGTGCATGCATATAATAAAACATAATCAAGATAAGAATTCTGCTAAGGACACTTGGTCTTCCTGAGGGGCTGCTGGAGCTGGTAGGGTAGGTCGATTGGCATTGCCAACTCTCCTTCCGTTTCCTCATTTTGGAGACGGATTGTATATTTGCCGTAGATGACAAGGAAAATGTATACGAACGGAAAACCGAAGAGTATGTGAAGTTCATAAGTAAGGGTCAACTTTAAATAACTATATCCCCTAGTATATAATGAATTAGAAGCCCCACGACCTATCAAATTAAATTTATTTGAGTCTGGTTTTCAGAACATCAAACCGCTCGTCCATCGGAGTTCGGAGTAAAAAGTTATAGACGTTTAACCATGACACTGTCGGGCAGTAAGGAGGCCACCGCCCTAAAAACGGCCACCGCCCAACTTGCTTTATATTTTAAGTCATGAATTATCAAATCATTTTCAATGTTTCCAGAAATAAGGTTCCTACTTTTGAAATCAAAACTACTATGAAAGTACAAGTCGTATCAACTATATGACTAGAATAATTGCTCAATCAATCCTGCTTCGATTAGGAACTCATAATCCCTCTGTATCCTAGCTTATATACCAAGGAAACAAGGCGATTCCAATTCAAAAAGCAAGCTAGAAACATCAACCCGTAAAACACAACGATACAAGTTAAAACGAGTTTAATCCGGCAAAATCTCATGAATTCTTATACATTTAGAAGAGTAGAAGTACTTACAATCACTTATAGACATACTAGTCTTAGTTAGGAATGATTTCTACAGCTTCTAATCCATAGGGCTCCATCAAACCAGGCCAATTTCAAAGATTCAACTTTGTATATGTGTTCTTCATAGGCTCGAGAATCAGAACCGGCAATGAATTTGTAATTAGATGTGATCTAATAGCATAATTTGGCTTAAAATTGAAGAAAATATCGTGAGGCAATCACCTAAGCCGAGGACTCTCTTTGAGAAATGTTTAAATGAAACACTCATCACACAGCTTATATATATATGGAGGTGGTGGAAGGAGGTCCGCGACCCGCCTCCCCTTGCGGAGGAGCAGCGGTGCGGCGCGCCGCTCTATAGTGGGAGAGGGGTGCGAAACCCATCACCTAGTGCATCCTGCCTCAAGCTCCGACCTCCTGCTCACTCAATAACATGCTCGCATGTTCACCTTCAAGCCTTCACTTACACTCCTTACTCTAAGAACCCTCAACTTGCACATGTACACGTCGGTTAAACAATGAAAATTTATGGGGTGTAACATCATCCCCCCCATAGGGACATTCATCCTCAAATACAATCTATTAAGAGACTCAGTTCTCAGGTATTGCTAGAAAAAATTTTGGCAGAGTCTCCTCTGTAATATGGACTATCTAGAAACCTGAAACATAGAGAAGGCCAACATAAATGTCTCACGGGATGCTACAAACAACCATATCACATAGCTCCATAGCAAGAATGTGAGCAACTAGCACCAATGATAACAATATCTAATTACAATGATAGCAACAAACAATATCTGAATAACCGTCTCACCTCAACTATACAATTTGATTTTGTGTGCTATCGTTATAGAGTCTGGAACAAGTGAGGGTATCTAGACCTCATGTCTTCTTTAGCTTCCTAAGTCATTTCTTCAATATTCCTGTTCCTCAATAAGATTTTAATCGAGGCTACATCTTTGGTCCTCAATCTGTGGACTTGTCAATCTAGTATAGCTATTGGAATCTCCTTATAAGACAAATCGTCTGTGATCTGAACATTCTCGACTAGGAAAATCTGAGAAGGGTCTCCTATGCACTTTCATAGCATCGATACATGAAAGACTGGATGAGCAGATTCTAGTCCTGAAGGAAATTCTAACTCATAAGCCACTTGGCCTATCTCTCAGGGTATTCGGTATGGCCCAATGGATCTAGGGCTAAGCTTTCTCTCCTTTCCAAATCTTATAACTCTCTTTATAGGCGAGACTTTTAGGAATATCCAATCATTAACACAAAACTCTAAGTCTCTATGCCGCACATCAGAATAGGACTTCTGACGAATCTGGGCTGTCAATAAGTGCTCTCTGATGAACTTAACTTTCTCTTCTGACTGATGTATTATGTTAGGTCCAATCAACCTTGACTCACCTACTTTAAAGCATACTATGGGGGATCTGTATTTCTTACAAAGCCTCCTAAGGAGCCATCTTGAGGGTAAAATGGTAACTGTTATTATATGCAAACTCAATAGGAGGCAGCTGATTATCCCAACTTCCTCCAGAGTCTAGCACACACACCCGTAACATATCTTAAAGCATCTAAAAGGTGCACTCTACCTAGCCATTTATCTGGGGATGAAAAGTTGTACTTAAGTTAACTTGTGTCCCCAAACCTTTCTAAAATGACTTCCAGAATCTAGCTGTGAACTGTGCCCCTCTGTTAGACATAAGACACCAGGGCACCATGCGGTCGGACTATCTCTTTAATGTACAACTCAACATAATCCTCAGCTAAAAACATAGTCCTGACAGGTAAGAAATGGGCTAATTTCGTCAACCTATCAACAATAACCCAAATAGAGTCAAATTTACGCCTGGTGCAAGGTAAACCTATAAAAAATCCATATTGATTGCTTCCCATTTCCACATAGGCACGGCTATCTCCTGAGTCAGCCCACCAGGTTTCTGATGTTCAGCTTTTACCTGCTGGCAATTGGGATACTATGCTACAAACTCAACAATATCTTTCTTAATCCCATGCCACCAATAGATCTCTTTTATATCATGGTACATTTTCATCGAACCTGGGTGAAGAGAATAATGTTAATGATGTGCTATAATCTTCTAGTGAAGCCCTGCCACATATGGAATGCAAAGTCGACTTATGAATCTCAAGACTCTATTCCCTGTTATTTTAAAAGTCAAAGATTCTTCCTACTAATCCTTTCCTCTAAGCTGTACTAGGCTAGAGTCTTTGTACTATCGCTCTTTCACCTCCACAACTAGAGATGACACTGCAATATTCTGGATCACAACCACAATATCATCGAAGCCCATCAATCGGACTCCTAAATTGGCTAAATGGTGCAACTCTCGAGCCAATTCTCTCTTTTCTGCTCTCAAATATGATAGGCTGCCTATGGGTCTACGATTAAGGGCATTGACTACACTGGTATCCTTCTTTGGGTGATTGTAATACCCCAAAAGCCTTAAGATCAGACCTGAGGGTTGAAATGGAGAAAATAGAATTTTCAGCACCAGGTCACAGGACGAGTCCTCTAGTGACCCGTGAGGTGCACCAGGAGTCATTAAGTGACTCGTGGAGAGGAGGGTGGACTTGTTTGGATTTTTGGATCTGGGACTGACCATGGCTGAGGCCATGAGTCGTGGTTAGGACCACGAGTCGTCAAGTCAATCGTGGCTAGAGGTTGGCATGAAGTGAAAATTTTGGCAGTGTTGGACAAGACTTGGTAACCACGATTCGTTGTGTACACTACAAGTCATGGTGCCCCTCGTGGTGACCCTCAGAGGTATGATTTCAGTGTTGACCACGAGAAGCAGACCACGAGTCGTGGTGTTGAGGACGAATCATCCAGCCCCTGGTTGTGACTGGTAGTGTGTATTTTTCTACAAATTTATTAAGGGATTTTCCATAATTCCTAAGTTCCTAAGGCCTAAAATACATCATTTTAAGCTCATTTGGGATTGTTTTAAGAGGTTTTAGCTTATTCTAAATCACTCCTCTCTATGTATGCAAGACTAGAAGGTTCCTAGAGGTGATCAAGGCTAAAATCCATCAATTCTCCTTTAATTTCCTTTGGGCATTCAATGAAGAGTGTAAGATAGCTTACTCAGGTATGTGAGGCTATGAATGAGATTTCCTTTCTCTATCCTGCTCAAAATTCTTCTCCATTCCATGAATCTCAATTCTAGATTTAAGTTTTATGTTCTTATGGGGCTTATCCCAAATTTTGTGAAAATCATTGATGATTTATCCATGGGTTAATTGATCTGGGGCATATTTATATGCCCACGTGATACTCAAATGCATCGTTTTTGCCTTGTTTATCCAACAGTGTTTGTACATTCTCATGTAAATTGTAGGAAAGTGTGAATTTATACTAACCAACATGATTAGCGTTGTTTTGCAGGAAAAACGTACTTTTTATGGAGCTA
>JACEIK010004514.1:82521-111358 GCA_018107945.1 Datura stramonium
CCCTTTCAGAATCAAAATTGGAATTCCAGCATATACATTAACATTGGCCAAACATTAACGTAGTAAAAACAAGAATTGGTAAAACAACCGCTATAGAGAATATGAAAACTGAAATAATCGTTAATTACATTCCTCTACAATGATCCTTAACCTCAGCAATAGGTGAATTAGCCACTCATTTGCGGATTAAACATCTTCAAACAAGTAGAATTCATACAGACAATTGAAATTAAAGAGAAAAAGGAAGAGAATTAACCCTAAGAATTCTTCTTCTCAACTGCCTTCTTCCCACGTTCTTGCTCAAAATATCATATTGTTTAAAATAAAACCTAAGTGTGCTATTTATACTAGTGAGAATTTTTCCCGGAATAACTGGCAACGTGGCACGGAGTGTATCGCAGAGCATCACCTCCATGCCAAGGCCCTGTCGCGAACCTTCACTGGAACTCAGCTTCCAGGTAATTGCCTTCAGCATGGCACAGAGTGTATCGCAGAACCTCACCTCCGCGCCACGGTGCTATCGCGCACCTCCACTGGAACTTGAGGTTTCGGATAATCATCCTCAGCATGTCACAGAGTGCATCGCGGAGCAGCAGCTCCGTGCCACGGAGGTAACGCGCACCTCCACTAGAATTTGACATAAATTTCCCCTCTAGACAGACTTCTTCCATGATGGTAGCGTGACACGGCCTCCATCGCGGAGCCCCTATTTTTGCCAATTTTCCTTATCGACTTCCGCTTCTTGCTTCCGAGTCCATTTCCACACTTCACCAACTCGTCGATTAGCTTCAAAAATTCCTTCGAGACTGCAAAACAACACTAATCATGTTGGTTAGTATAAATCCACATTTACATACAAATCACATGAGAATGCACACATAAAAGTAGATAAACAAGTAGAAATGAAGTATTAAAGTATCACTTGGGCATGAAATTATGCCCAAAATCACCCACCCCCTCATCTGGTAAGAGATGCCCTATAGTTGTCGGTCATGGCCCTCTTGGCCTCTCTCTGCCCCTGATACATCGAATCCATCTGCTGAGCATTCAACAAAATAGGGGAAAGTCTATATCCTAATGCAACATGGCGATCTTGCAGTCCCTATCCAGATAGTCTGCCACTCCATGTAGAAAACGGCTCACCTGTGCCCTTTGGTCTGCCACCAACTCTGGCGCATACTTAGATAGACGGGTGAACTCCAATGCATACTCCTGAATGAACATGTCACCCTACTTCAAGTTACTAAACTCAGTCGCCTTAAGCTCCCTCATCTCTTGAGGGAAAAACTGATCCAAGAATGCCGCGTAAAACTCTTCCCAACATACAGGGTCTGCGCCCACTGCCCTAGTATCCCTCCACTGCTTGAACCATATGTAAGACACACCGTTTAGCTGATAGGAGTCCAAATCAACACAATATCCATTGGTCTCCGCCATAACCTGGGTGATCTTTAATATCTCCTCGATAAATCATGCAGATCCTAATCCACCTTGGACCCAAGGAACTCCGGAGGGTTCATCTTCAAGAAATCTCTAACCCCATTCACTTCATAATTTCCATTCTATG
Source organism: Datura stramonium (assembly GCA_018107945.1). Classification (NCBI taxonomy): domain Eukaryota; kingdom Viridiplantae; phylum Streptophyta; class Magnoliopsida; order Solanales; family Solanaceae; genus Datura; species Datura stramonium. The sequence goes on from JACEIK010004514.1 coordinate 84,089, forward strand.
GGATATTCACAACAGCCTCTTGGTTGACCTGAGTAGTCAAGGCCTACACCAACATCTGGATAGCCACCCAAAACTCCGCGTGGGCAACTGGCTCTGGTGTCTGGGGCTCCTAAACAAGTGGGGCTTGCTGATGCCCATGATCATTGCCATCTCCGGGCCTTCACCTTTCCCATTTCTTCTTCTGTTCATTCTTCTGGGAGTCATGATTCTGCAATCACGAATAGCACGATTACAAGGATAGAAAGACTTTTCATCGCACGACGTGGATCATGAAAGAAGGGAACATTTTCCTAAACGTCTTGTAGCCTCTTCATCATAAGTGTGGCGCGCTTCACACCCACGAAAAAGATTCTACATAACGCATCCTTCAGACACCCTAGGACACTTCAAAACCTATGGCTATAATACCAAGTATGTCACAATCCGAATATAGACCCGGATCATAACAAGGGTCAAGGAACCCCGAGAGGTCCCAAGTCGACCCATGGCATAAGCATACATCTAACTTCATTCACCTTAAGCTGAAGACTGAACATAAGACATAGCGAGATGTAAACATAGTCATAACATATCATAACGTAAGAAATTTCTCAGCAACACGCAAGATGAGTACTACATACTGTCTAAAAGCGTCTACTACATATGATGGGTTGATGGGACAACATCCCCAACTAACCCGGCTAAGTATTGAAAAATAAAATAACATAAATGTATGTCAAATGTCCCTCGGAACATGAGGACTCACCAATAAGCTGAAAGTGAACTCTGAGATAATCTATAAATGAGAATGAGCCTGAGAGCGGGGTCTTGTATGATGAAACTAAACAACATAGAAAGTATGCGATCAGTACGTGGAATGTACCGAGTATGTAAGGTAAGTAAAACAGACATTTAAAATATGTAAAACTCATAAAATATCATAGAAGTAGGACATCATAATCATGTCATAAATATCGTAACATAACATAACATAAGACTAACGATTTTCGAAGCATTCATAATACATTCATAATTATAAGCATGAGAGTAAAGTATATTTAACATAACTTGAGCCAACATATGTAATCCTAAACATGCATAAATCATGAGAAACAATTTGAGGTACTCTTAACCGACATATCCCATATGAGCACACATGAAGCCCGACTCGTAACCCTAGTCGGGAGGGTATCTGTACCTTGCCAAGGGTAGGACCATGAAAGTGTGATTTCACCATGAAAGGGCCAATTGGGCCAAGGACAGTCACAAAGGAGGTCCCAACATACCTATGGTGGCACGTAGTTTATGAGATCCAGGCCAAAATCTAGGCCTCGAACCTACTCGGTGTTCGATACTACTCCAAAACATATATAGTGCTCATGGTATAACATGCATGAATTCGTGGGATAGTTAAATCATGATAATCATAAACATATTTATACATATGTGAACTAGCCATGACATAAGGCCCGTGAGACGGCCAAAAGAATCATTTGTGAATCATAGGTTCCATGCATACTTTTCATGCCCCGAGTCTACACCAGGACGAGACACGATACATGAAGCCACAAGTGACCCCAAGTCAACCCCTAGTCTATCACACACTGGTATTCTAAGTAAAACAAATATATCGGAATCTTTGAAATAATTGCATGAAAGCTTTTACAAAAATAAAATTGAAAATATAAAGTTTAAGAACATCTGAAGTCTGAATTAATTCTATGTCTGAAAGCCCTCTAACTGATGAGTTGTTGGGACAAGCCCCCAGCTAACTCTAAGTCTAGCTAAAAATAATGAATTATCTGAAAGAAATAAAATAAGGCCCTCGAATGATGAGGACTCACACTTCCACTGCTAAGGAGGTGTATCTGAACCTCGGCGACTAACGATGCTGAGTCTGAGAACCTGGGACTGTATCATTAAACGATACAGCATAAAAGTATGCGTCAGTACTTTGAATATACTGAGTAAGTGGGAGAAAACATAACTGAATATAATGTCTGAACTGAAATGACATGCAATGACCAACAAGTAATTTGAACTAAACACCTGAAGTAAACTTAAATGGTCAAGATGACCCTGTCTGATGATCAAAGACATGTCCTAAGTCTGAAAGTTCTGAGTCCGAAATATTGTACTTAACTAGGCTAACTGATGGAACTGGAACTGAACTGAGCTGCTTATTCTGAAACTAGATTGGACTGACTAGTGGGAGAGTCTATAACCAAAATATAACCATGTGAGCTAGACGTGGAGTCCTATGTATACACCCCATTAGGACCCAATATACCTTGCCAGGGTATAAAGGCATGAACTGGGTGATCACAAGAATCTGGGCCAATCAGGCCATGTAATACTGTGACCTACGCTGGCAACGTAGTTCTCGGAACCTGGGTGTGGTGGAACCCCAGCCCGCTTGGTGCTAAGTCCTACTCCCATTGGAAAAACTATACTGAACTACTAGGCTGATAACTCGAAATTGGTGTCCAAGACTAGTCAGGGACATATATCTTAAAGTACCCTAAGAGTCTTTGTCGGACCAGATTCTAAAAGTAGGTTCTAGACTGGTCAGAGCAGCTTATCTAGAAGCATCGTAACCGTCTAAGAATAAGTTATAGTCTGAATTGGGGTGCCGAGTCTAGTCAGAGCTATAAATCTACAATGTCATGACAACCTAATGGACCAATAAACTAGATTCTGAATTTGATTTTTATAACTGGGAGGCACCACTGACACCTCAGGGAAAGACTGAAGTCAAACTGATCAGTTGACAAGTTCTGAATAGTTCTGAAGAGGTTCTACGCTCAAATTGAACTGAACTACTAAGCAGCTAATAGAGAACTCAACTCATTCCAACAACACAGGAATTCCGTAATATGGCAAAATCTCAAGAATTAAAGAAATCTCATCTAGCAATACTAAAATTATTCTTATCAATGGAATATTTTTTCATCATATACATATAGTAAGAATTACAAGGAAATTTAGCCCAAAACATACTTCATTCACTAGATAGGATTTAATAAGCAAATAATCTTCACTCAAGAATTAGGGCTTTAATTCTCTTTTGTACGAACATCGACAATTTAATTAGGACTGATGATGATCATATGAGAAATGTACATGGATATTATCCCAGATGAAATTACATAAATATAACATGAAATTTATCCATTTTCGGAAACTCAGGGCTAAAACTGATAGAAAAACTATGGGAGGATTTTGGGGGACACAAGGGAAGGACAATTCCCTTGTTGAATTCCCACATACCTGACTAAAAATTCCCCGGAGAAGATAACTTGAACTGCTGCAATGGAGCACAATGTTAAGCTTGCTTGAGAGTTTCTTGAGAGACTCTTCGATAATCTTTCTGAGAATGAACGTGGGAATGAGGGGAGGAACCATTCAAACCCACTAATAAGTTTTAAATTACGTCCAAAAAGACATAGTTTAAATCTTAGGAGAGTAGGAAATTACTAAATAGCCCATAGGAAAATTGCTAGAAAAACTGATAGGTGACCCTAATGGGTTGTGGTGACTAACCACGACACGTGGTCACCGGTCGTGGACCACACTATCTCACTTCTGAAATTTCTATACTTGGCTTGACCACGAGTCACCCAATGAGTCGTTCCACTGATGAAAACTCGTGGTGACACACGTTAGGTGCATTGCCTAACAACTGACTAGGCCTGGTATCGGGGGACATAATGAGTCGTTAAAGGTGACCACGACTCGTGGTTATCACCCGTGAAGTACACTGCCCAACTCCTAAAATTTTTGACCTAAGCCTGACCACGAGTGACCTAACAGATGGTGGGACCTGACCATGGCTTGTGAGGTCTTCCGTTGGGAGCACTGCTTCTCCCCTACCAATAGTCCATGCTCCACCTCCTCACGACTGACCTAACGAGTCGTTAGGTCTCACAACGACCCATTAGGTGAGTCGTTCTGTGATAAATTTTTGCAGATTTCCAAATTTTATGATTTAAGTCCCAGATCTAGTCTTTAAGTTTCCAGCGCATTACAATATCTCCCCCTTGGAAGCATTCGTCCTTGAATGTTAGAAAACACACAGGAAAGTGGAGAATAACAATCATACTCTTCAAATACTGTTCATTTAACTCCGAAACCATCAGAATGACTACCTCCATTTCAAAATACATGACTAAACTGAATTTACCTCTCATACATACATTCAAAAACATAAAAGATACTTTAACACCTGAACTGAATCATGAAAGCTAAATTGAGTTCTAGGGCCAAAACTAATATCTCAAATTGTGATAGAGCCGATAGAGAACAAATGCGGGTATTTGGCCATCATATTAGCTTCGGCCTCCCACGTAGCTCCCTCAACATACTAATTTATCCATAAGCCTTTGACTAAAGCTATTTCATTGTTCCACAGCTTATGAACCTGACGGTCAAGGATCTGTACTGGCACTTTCTCATACAAGAGACTATCTTTTATTCTTACACTGTCCAACGATACAACTGAGGTTGGATCTCTGATGCACTTCTTAAAAAGTGACACATGGAAAATTTGGTGTACAACTACTAGTTCTGAAGGTAATTCTAGGTCATAGACTACATTTCCCATACACTTCATAATTCTATAGGGTCCCATATATCTCAGACTGAGCTTCCCCTCCCTTCCAAACCTCATCACCCATTTCATGGGTGAAATTTTTCGATAAACCCAGTCATCAAATGGAAACTCCAACTCTCTACTCTGCACATCAGCATAAGATTTCTAATGGCTCTAAGCTGTTTTCAACCTTTCTCGAATGAGCTAAACTTTCTGCATTGCCTCGTGAACCAAGTCTGGCCCTATCTAGGTAGCTTCACCAACCTTGAACCACCCTATAGGAGATCTACACCTTCTCTCATATAATGCTTCAAATGGGGCCATCTGAATGTTAGAGTGGTAGCTATTGTTGTACGCAAACTCGATAAGAGGCAAATGGTCATCCCAATTACCCCTGAAATCGATCGCGCACGCTCTTAGCATATCTTCTAGAGTCTTAGTAGTCCTCTCAGCTTGACCATCTGTCTGTGGCTTAAAAGCTGTAATGAGCTTGACTTGAGTGCCAAGTCCCTTCTGAAAAGACTTCAAGAAATGGGAGGTGAACTGGGTACCCCTATTTGAAATAATGGCCAATTGCACCCCATGAAGTCTAACCAACTCTCGGATATAATGTTTAGCATTGTCCTCAACTGAATCTGTGGTTTTGACTGAGAGAAAATGTGCTGACTTAGTCATCCGGTCTACTACTACCCAGATTGAGTCATGCTACCGATGAGTCTGAGGTAGACCCATAATGAAGTCCATGTTTACTTCTTCCCACTTCCATGTGGGTATGCTGATATCCTGGGTCATACCTCTTGGTCTCTGGTGTTTTACCTTGACTTGCTGGCAGTTCGGGCACTTAGCTACAAATTCAGCGATATCTCTTTTCATGTCGTTCCACTAGTAAACATCCCGTAAATTATGGTACAACTTAGTAGCACCAGGGTGAATAGAATATCTACAACTATCCATTTTAGCCAATATCTGTTGTCTCAACACACTGACATTCGGTACACACAACCTGCCCTGGTAACGGAGCACCCTGTCTCCCCCTTGGGAGAAAGCTTCTATTTCTTTTCTGAGAACTTCTCCCTTAAGCATAAGTAAGATGGGATCCTCATCATGTCTGGACTTTACCTTAACTACCAAGGATGAATCTGACCCGCTTTGAGTTACCACACCACCTTCGACTGAATCCACCAACTGTACCCCTAACCGGGCTAGTCGGTGAACATCCTTCATTAACTCATTCTTTCCTTTCTCAATGTGAGCTACACTCCCCATAGACCTTCTGCTTAGGGCTTCAACCACCACATTGGCTTTACCTAGGTGATACAAAAAACTCATGTCATAGTCCTTTAGCAACTCCAACCACCTTCTCTGACAGAGATTTAGATCCTTCTGACTCAGCATGTACTGAAGACTCTTATCATCTGTAAAAACTTCTATGTGAGCTCCATATAAGTAATGCCTCCATATTTTTAGCATAAACACCACCCCTTCCAACTCCAAGTCATTAGTTGGATACTTCTTCTCATGAACTTTGAGCTATCTGGAGGCGTAGGCTATCACTTTGCGCCGCTGCATCAGAACACATCCCAGTCCAACTCTAGAAGCATCACAATAAATAGCCAATTTATCTGTTCCTTCTGGCAGGGTCAAAACTGGAGCAGTAGTGAGTAGAGTCTTCAACTCCAGGAAACTCTTCTCAAACTCATCTGAAAAATGAAATTTCACCTTTTTCTGAGTTAACCTAGTCAGAGGAGATGCTAAAGAGGAGAAACCTTCCACAAACTGTCGGTAATAACCCGCCAAACCTAGGAAACTCCTAATTTCAGTAGGAGAGGTAGGTTTGGGCCAATCTTTCACGACTACTATTTTGCGAGGGTCTACTTGTATTCCTTCACCTGAGAACACATCACCTAATAAGGTCACGTACTTTAACCAAAATTCGTACTTGCTGAACTTGGAGAACAACTGGAGGACTCTGAGTGTCTGCAATGCTAATCTTAGGAGATTTTCATGCTCTTCCTGATTTCTGGAGTATACTAGAATATCGTCGATATCTACAATGATGAACATATCTAGATACTTCTTGAAGACCCTGTTCATCAAATTCATGAAGGTTGTTGGGGAGTTTGTTAGCCCGAAGGACATCACCACAAACTCGTAGTGACCATAACGAGTTTTAAATGTTGTTTTCAGTATGTCACACTCTCTGACCGTTAGTTAACGGTACCCTATCTTGAGATTGATTTTGGAGAAACAACTAGCTCCCCAAAGTTGGTCAAACAGGTCATTAATTATGGGTAGGGGATATCTGTTCTTGACTGTGACCTTGTTCAGCTGACTGTAATCTTTGCACACTCTAAGAGTGTCATCTTTCTTATGCATGAATAACACTGGACCACCCTAGGGAGAGATACTAGGTCTGATAAAACCTTTGTCAAGAAGATCTTTTAACTTCTCCTTCAACTCCTTAAGCTCACCTGGAGTCATTCTGTAAGGAGGGATGGAGATGGTTGTGTATCTGGGAGAAGGTCTATCCCGAAGTCTATTTCTCACTCAGGGGGAACTCTGGGAAGATCTTTAGGAAATACATCTGGGAACTCACTGACTACTGGAACTGACTGGAAAATTAGGGTCTCAGAGTTGGAATCCTTGACCCAAATTAGATGATAGATACATCCTTTTGAGATGAGTTTCTAGGCCTTAAGGTAGGAAATAAACCTACCCTTAGGCGCTGAACTGCTGCCAATCCATTCTAACATTGGTTCATTTGGAAACTGGAACTTGACAACTCTAGTTCTGCAATCAACTGAGGCATAGCAGGAGTGTACCAATCCATGCCAAGGATAAGATCAAAATCGACCATATCTAACTCTACGAAGTCAACTGGGATGACTTTATTCAGAACTGAGACTGGGCAGTTTCTATACATCCGACTGGCTCTAAGTGACTTGCCAATTGGAGTGGAGACTGAGAATGGTTCAGATAGGACCTCTGGACTGATATTGAACTGGACTGCTACATAGGGAGTCACGAATGAAAGAGTGTCTCCTTGATCTAGTAGGGCATACACGTCTATATGAAAGAGACGTAACATACCCGTGACTACGTCAGGTGAACTCTCCTGATCTTAACGGGAAGAGGGAGCATAAAAACGGTTTTGGCGCTGACCGCCATCCATACCTGATGTGTTAGCCTGCTGGGCTAGTCACTTTGTTGGAGCTGATGATGTGGTAGATTGTGATCTCCCTCGCCCGACTGATGGGCACTCCTCAAGCCGATGTCTAAGCTATCCACACCCGAACAACCCTCTCGACCTTGAAGGCAGTCTCCCGGGTGGTTCTTTCCACACTTGGGGTAGGCTGGGTACCTGTTCCCGGTGTTGTGGTATCTGAGACTGAGTGCCAAATTACCCACCCCTCCGATCTTGGCCAGACTGAAAGGTTGGGGCGCTTGCTGAACTGGGTGCTATGGATTTCTGTTGTTGTTGCTATTGCTGTTGTCGTGGGCAAATACTACTGCTAGACCTTTGATGGCCATAATCTGACTGGCCAGTCCTTGCCCACTTGTTGTTTCGCTCCATATCGTTCAGCTTTTTGGCCTCAATCTGCTAGGCATAGATAATCAAACTGGAGAGGTCCATATGATTAATCAACATCGTTGTCCTTCACTCCTTAAGGACAAAATTCGGCACTCCATTCACAAATTTCAACTTGTGAGCCCTTGGCTCTGCTACCATCTCTGTAGCATACATAGAAAGCTTCGTAAACTCCGGAGCATACTCCTACACGGTTCTATTACCATGCCTCAAATTCATAAGCTCCGCCATCTTGGCCTCCCTTAGCTCTTGAGGGAAAAATCTGTCCAAGAAAGCTATGTGGAACTCTCCCCACTCTATTGGTCCTGCTCCCGCTGGCCGCCCCACCTTCCACTGCTCATACTAGACCTGAGCTACCCCTTTTAGCTGGTAGGCAGCCAGATCAGTACTCTTAGAGGAGTTAACGCCCATAATATGGGTAATCTTCTTGATCTCATCCACAAACTCTTGGGGATCCTCCCCTACTTTGGATCCCTGAAAAGATGGATGGTTCATACGGGTGAAGTCCCGCACCCTCGCAGCTACTACAGTCCCATTCGTGGCTACCGGAACCACCTATTGGTTCACTTGGTTGGTAACTCTTTGGGCTAGCAGTTGAATGGCCGCCCAAAATTCGGCAGTAGACACTGAATCATCTTGAGGAGTTGTCGGGGTTGGTGGGGTAGGTGTATTGGCATTACCGGCCCTTTTTCCATTAACGCGTCTGGGAGGCATGATTCACTAAAACGAAATAGAGCATGAGTTAGAAGGACGTTTCTGGATTGGAACTTTAATGCACGATAATTAGTATGAACAAAAGAGAGTTTTCCTAATAACATCTCGTAGCCTCCTCATCATAAGTGTGGTGCGCTTCACACCCTTGAAAAGGACTCTACTTGATGCGGCTTTCAGACATTCCGAGGATACTCTAAACCTACTGCTCTGATACCAAGTTTGTCACGTCCGGAGTGTACACCCTGAACGGAACACGGTACTTGAAGCCACAAGTGACGCCAAGTCAATCTCTGGTATATCACACACTAGTATTCTAAGTAAAACACATATAGCAGAAGCTTTGAAATAATAGCATGAAAGAATTTACGAAAATAAAATTGAAAATATAAAGTTTAGGAATATCTGAAGTCTGAAATTAATTTTGTGTCTGAAATCCCTCTAACTGATGAGTTGCTGGGACAAGCCCCTAGCTAACTCTAAGTCTAGCTAAAAATAATGAACAATTTGAAAGAAATAAAATAAGGCCCTCGAATGATGAGGACTCACGCTTTAACTGCTAAGGAGGAGTATCTAAACCGCGGCGACTAACAGTGCTAAGTATGAGAACCTGCAACTATATCATGAAACGATACAATATAAAAGTATGCGTCAGTACTTTGAATGTATTGAGTAAGTGGGAGAAATCATAACTAAATATAATTTCTTAACTAAAATGACTTGCAATTACCAACAAGTAATTTGAACTAAACTACTGAAGTAAATTTAAATGGTCAAGATGACCCTGTCTAATGATCAAAGGAATGTCCGAAGTATGAAAGTTATGAGTCTGAAATACTATACTGAACTGGGCTAACTGATAGAACTAGAACTGAACTGAGCTACTTATTCTGAAACTAGATTGGACAGACTAGTGAAAGAGTCTATAACCGACATATAACCACGTGAGCTACACATGGAGTCCGATGTATACACCCCATCGGTAGGACCCAATATACCTTGCTAGGGTATAAAGGCATGAACTGGGTGATCACAAGAGTCTGGGGACTATCGGGCCAAGTAATACTATGACCTATGCTGGCAACGTAGTTCTGGGAACCTAGGTGCACTGGAACCCCGGCCCGCTCGGTGCTAAGTCCTACTCCTATTGGAAAACCTATACTGAACTACCTATACTGAACTACTAGGCTGGTAGCTCGAAAATTAGGTCCAAGACTAGTTAGGGACATATAACTGAAAATACCCTAAGAGTATTTGTCATACCAGATTCTAAAACTTGGTTCTAGACTAGTTAGAGCCGCTATCTAGAAGAGTCGTAATCGTCTAAGAACAAGTTGTAGTCTCGAATCAACCCGAGGCTAAGAGTTATATATCTATAATGTCATGACCACCTAATGGACCAATAAACTGGATTCTGAATCTGATTATGATAACTGGGAGGCACCACTAACACCTCAAAGGGAAATACTAAAGTCAAACTAATTAGTTGACAAGTTCCGAATAGTTCAAGAGGTTCTACGTTCTAACCGGAACTTAACTACGAAGCAGCTAACAGAGAACTCAACTCATTCCAATGACACAGGAGTTCCATAATATGGCAAAATCTCAAGAATTAAAGAAATCTCATCTAGCAAGAATAAAATTATTCTTAATAATGGAATATTTTTTCATTATGTACATATACTAAGAATTACAAGGAAATTCAGCCCAAAACATACTTTATTCACTAGATAGGATTGAATAAGCAAATAATCTTCACTAAAGAATTTAGGCTTTAATTCTCTCTCGTACGAACATCGACAATTTAATTAGGACTCGATGAAGATTATATGAGCAATGAACATTGATATTATCCTGCATGAATTAACAAATATAACATGAAATTCTATATTTTCGAAAACTCGGTGGATAAAACTAGGCATAGGAAATTATGGAAGGATTTTGGGACACAAGGGAAGGACAACTCCCTTGTTGAATTCCCACATACCTAACTAAAATTCCCTGCAGAAGAAAACTTGAACTTCTCGCGATGGAGCACAACCCTAAGCTTGCTTGAGAGCTCTTTAGGGACTCTTTGATAATATTTCGAGAATGAACGTGGGGAATGAGGGGAGGAACCGTCCAAACCTCTAATAAGTCTGAAATTACATCGAAAAAGACGTAGTTTAAAGCTTAGGAGAGTAGGAAATTACTAAATAGACCTTAGGAAAATCACCGGAAAAACCGACATGTGACCCTCATGGGTGACCTAACGGGTCGTGGTGACTCGACCACGGCCGGTAGTCAACAAATGTGACTAGACTGTCTCACTTCTGAACTTTCTATACTAGGCTTGGCCACAGTGTCACCCAACGAGTCGTTACTACCGCCGATCTACTCATGGTGAAAATAGTTAGGTTCACTAAGCCAAACAACCGACTAGGGCTCGTAACGGAGAAATAACGAAGTCATTACTAGTGACCACAACTCAGGGTCACCACCCGTCAAGTACACTACTCAACTCCTAAATTTTTTGACCCCGTCTCCACCTCACGAGTGACCTAACGGCCTATTGTACGCTAAGTAGGGCTATAAAAGTCTATTGTACGCGTTTTATTCAGCATTTCTATAAGAGGCTCAAACTCGTAACCTTCAAATCACATTACAATAACTTTATCAATTACACGTTCTTCCCGCTTAAAAAATAATCACTTATTCTCTTGAAAATATTTTGTTTCCCACCAAACATACCCTAAGTATAAATATGTGGTATAGCTTTTTTTATTATTTTTTAATACTAGTGTCTTATAGTATATTATATTTCATATATTAAAAATAGTAAAAGTAGAAGTAGGTGTGAATTTATAATATTTTTTTTGGTCCAGTATGGGGAATATATTTATTTTATATATATATATAAGTCACTATCAGAATATTAAGCTTGTAAATGTGTGACATTAAATTTGCATGGCTTCCCAACTGTACAATCTTTATTTTATTTTATTTTTATCTTAAAAAATAACAAAAAATTGTTGGAATTTGGGTAATTAATTTCTTAATGCCTTTTGTTGAAAATGACCTACCTATATAAATTTAACTTTATTGTATGGTCCATTGGTTATTTAGGAGTATTTAATACGGTCGGAAATTTTTTTCATCATGATTCACGTGATTTCATATTTCATTGGAATTTGAAATATTATTTTTGAAAATATTTGATTTAAATATCGCATATCAAAATAGTTTTATATATATATAAATTTAAAAAAATTAGAGAAGACGTAACAAATAATAGAAAATTACTATATAGCATCTAAAAACAGTAATAACAACAAAATATGCATAATTTTTGCCCCCTCATTCTCTTTTAGAAGGTTAAATTCATTTAAAAAGTTGTATGTATGATCTACAAGTATTTTAATGCCCTCAAAACTTAAAGACTAGATCCGAGACTTAGGTGATTCGTTAGGTCTCACAACGATCCCCTAGGGTGAGTCATTCTCCGACAAATTTCCTCAGATTTTCTAATTTAAGTCTCGTATCTAAATTTAAGTTTTCGTGGCATTAAAATACTCTTGTAGATCATACATACAACTTGTAAATAATCAAATCATGATGGGTAATTGAATAAAACCATATTTAAAATCACAAATCATGTTGGTCTTGTAAATATCAACAATTGAGACGTAGATCATAAATCGATTGATCATAGATCATGCATAATTAGGCTTAATTTGATAGAAATCGAAGTCCATAATTTTATAAGCAAAATAATTGTAAAACATGATGAAAATCCTTTAAATATGATGTATGTCATAAATCATAATAACCCATTAGCAAAACATTTGATTTTCACAAAATTTAACCCAAAACCCCATTGATCTTGGATAGATTTACATGAATTAATAGAGAATGGACATGGGTATGAACGAAAACTCCCATTCGTAACCCTACATACCTCAAGGGCTTAATCTCCACTTCTTAGATTGCCCAAGAAAATTTGAACGGAAACCTTGAAAGCTTTCTCTAGATCACCTCCCTTTAACTCTCTAAGTTTGCATTCACATGAAAGGAATAACTTAGAATAGTTTTCCTCCTAAAACCCACCACCACTACGATCCTTAAATGATGTAGTATAGGGCCTTAGGATATAATAATGATGAAAATTCCTCACTATTACGCAGAAAATTCATCACTAGATGAACCAACAGGCGCTCCAACGGGTCATGCTACAATACAACGAGTTGTTCTATCGACCGTTGTTTCCTCCTCGCAAACTTGGCACTCCTCATCATACAACGAGTCTCACCATGACTCATTACATCCACTAATGAGTCATGGCTTTTCCGTCGAACCCACTTGAAATCTCCCATTCAAACGCATACCAAGCTAACCACGATTCTTGTGGCTCATGACGGGTCATGGGATGACCTGCTACTTCTCACAGATGCTAAAGTCCATCTCCCACTACGTCTACAAATGATGACTCGTTGTTTCTCACAATGAGTCATTCCATTGATCATTGTTTCACTTTCCCTGCACTGGGATACTTTCCATGACTCATCCCAATGAGTCATTGGTTTGACCAAAAATCCATAGGGTCACCTGCTCCCGCAATAGTTTTCCCAATTTCAGCAGTTTTCAACTTTCAACTCCAGTCTATTTCCTAGGTGTCCTCCGGTATTACACTTCCACTCCGATGAAGTTGTATCTTTTATTTGTCCGTACCGAGTAGTAGAGCTCTGTACCTGTTTAGACTAGGATCTTGGGAAGAGTGTTGTTAGTTGGGAGGTTTCTTTATGTTTATCTTGATTGAGTTGTAAACAATAATGTAAATAAATAAAGATTTGATTTATGAATCATAGATGATTATGTTTTATTGATATGCTGTTGTTCAGAGAAAAAGGGGCCGGCCCTATCAAGTAGAGTCGAGTAGGTGCCGCACGGCTTATATAGCTGGGTCGCGTCAAGTTGGTACTAGAATGTCTAGGTTGTCGGTCTACGCGTACAAGAGTAATGTCGAGTAGACTCATGATTGGTGTGCGTATGTCCACATCTAATCTTCGAGAAGTTATAAGGCACATAGGAAGTCCCAATTTCTTTCCTATCGTGTCATCCGGTTGTCTTTATCGCTGGAGTTTAGTCCAACCGGTATCTCGACAGGCTTAATTGGCATTTTCTAAGTGTGATAAATAAAAATACGTGATAAGACTTGTGGATGGGATTAACTTGAGTTAAATAGAGAAACTAAGGAACTTGTGTTATATTATTTTTGTTCTCAAGTGAGTGTTTCGTCGTAGCGAAGGGCCGTGTCACCGTAGCGGACTCATATGCCGAAAGAATTATTGTTGCCACAAACCATTGCCGCGGTGGAGCGACTCACTGGGCAAATGAACATGTTTAGGCAGAATGTCGGATTCCTAGTTTTAAACAGACCATAAGTGTCAAGCAACCAATCCATTCGACCGATGCAAGTATAGTAAAATTACAGTGATAGATAATAAAAGGTCAATACCACCAAAGTCTTAAAATGCCAAACGGGCATCCACAAACCCGAGGGGGGGGGCAACAAGTACCAATATCCGCTAGGAAAATGAATTGTATTACAATCCCTAAATAGGGCTTCCTAGAAAATAGAAAAAACATGATATGTAGGGGACATGGAAAGGGAAACTCTAGCTAGAGGCCTCATTATTTCAATCGCTATCCTTATCATCCGTCCCCTCCTCGAACCCGCCTCGACGAAGGAGAACTCAGGAAGATCATGTGGGTCGCTTGAGGTGTCCTGATCTAATAAATTACATGCCCAAGTGTTATTTTATGTCTTATTTGGTCGTGTTTTTAAATTAAGTGATTACATTCTCATGTGATTTGTATAAATTCATGCATGAAATAACCAATATGATTCGCTCTTGTTTTGTAGGTGAAAAATTCTTAGGAGGGGCTAAACTGAATGATGCACAAGCAAGAAAGGAGTTCGGAAGGACATGGAGTGATGTTGGAAAGAAGTAGACTTCCCATGCCATCCAAATAAGCCACGCCGGCATTAAGAAATGTGCCACGGCAAGGGAATGCCGCTAGGCGCCGTGTCACGTGAAGCATACGCAAGGTGAGGACCATTCTAAGAAAGCAGCTGTGCACGATGGCAACGTGCCACGCCGGTGCGAGCAATGCAAAACCTCGTGCCACGCCGATGGCGCCTCGCCTAGGCCAATGCCAACGCCAAACCAAAACAGCTATCTCATGCATGTCCGTGTCACGCTAAGCCAGCCGCGCGATGGGCGCATGTCACGGGAGTCATTTTGGCATGACCAACTTTTGAATTTTCTCATTTATTTTAAATTAAACCCTTAGCTTCTAAAATCATTCATCACGAAATTTCTTAAGAACAACGGAAAGGAGCGAAGGCAAAAAGAAAACTCTACCTAGGGTTCAATGGCTTTTCATTCTCTTTAATTATTTGTGTAAGTGCTCTACTTGAATAACGCTGGGTATTTGTTCCGAGCATGAGTGGCTAAAACCCTTCCTCTGGGGTTGAGGCTATGTAAGATGATTGTAAATGGATGAATTCTTCGTTGGTTTGAGTTTCTTAGTTGTTGCTTGTCTTGCATTTTTAATCATTGTTGTTTTTATTCTCGGGATCACTATGAAAAAAACTCGTTAAGCTTAGGTAAAAGCTCGAAAGAGTAACCCTGGTCTAGAACACTAGAATGTAAGGAGAAAGTTCTTATCTTGATGATAGGATTAATGTATTAGGATATAAATTATACCTAATTTTCCTTCTTTGTTACTAAAACGGATGTGCGTTGTGACCCCGACTTTGAATTTTCACATCACCATTCGTCGAAATAGTTGTGAAGCTAAGTCAGGTTAAATGATTAGAGAGGAAAAGGAAATTCCATAATCAATGGAACAAACTCCATAAACCACATCCACGAGTTAAATTGCTCACGAATAAAGACGTCACATCCCCACTCTATGATGTAGGTGTGAGACTAGTTTGTCGTGGCTTAGAGGCCCGGCATGCTGGCACCGACATAGAAGTGCAAATCTGGCTGTGGTAATGAGAAAGATACCGAAAAAGCTCAAGGACCCAGTGGAGTTTTACCCTCCCCATACAAATTGGTAAAGATGAAGTGATAAGAGCTCTCTATGATTTAGAGGCAGCAGTAAATCTAATTCCCCTATCTTTGTTTAACACCTTAGTTGGTCACCGAGGCCAACACGAGTGATGTTGCAATGGCAGACAAGTCCCATGTGGCACCGTGAGGGAATAATTGAGGACCTTCACATCAAAGTGGGTAAGTTCATTATACCTGCTGATTTCATCATTCTTGATTTTAAAGTTGATGATAAGGTACCCCTAATCTTAGGACGAACATTCTTGGCAACTGGAGGAGCTATCATAAATGTGAGGAAGTGTGTTCCTTTTTAAAATGAGGGTCGATGAGGAAGAAGAGCTCTTCCAAGTTTACCAAGAGATCAACTCCACCCCCACACTACAGAGATCTTTGTAAGGTCAGTGTGTTTTCAGAAACTAATTTTGGGGTGATAGATTGCATGGGTTCACTATCGGTAGGGAGATGATCACATTTCACCGAATTTGATGGAGGCCTTCGCTGAAGAATAAGTTGGAAGAAGAGAGGGACAGAGGGAGGATGTTCCTCGAAAATAAAAAAGAGAAGAAGATGGTTCTCGAAAGGGAACACTGGTTTGAGGATGTCCCGAGAAGGGGATAGTCCACGTCGTGCCGCGACGTAAAATTAGGCAATGCTTGGGGAGGCAACCCAAGGGTACCACATGTACAATTTTATTTTTCTTTTGTTTTGATTTTGTTTATTTTCACCTTGTTGTTGTGGTTGTGGTGAATTAAGCACGGATTAAGGGGAAGTCCGAAAATTCTTAAAAGAGGAAGAGCGATAAGCAACATGAAAGAAGATGAGTGTGGGGTCAATGACCCGCTTGTGCAAAAACAAAAGAAAACATGTTGTTAGCTAGGCCTAGAGGCCTCAGGGAGTATTTCTCACCCTTTTTATGGTATGCTAATTCTGATTCTTTGGGGACATAGCTTGATTTAAGTGTGGAGGAGAGAAATTTCAAAAAAAATTGCTTAATGATTTCGTGTGGAGTTAGTGCATCATATGGCAAAGGGTTGATGAAATTTTTTGAGTTGAGCACGATTCACTCACCCGCTGGTTTTTATTTTCCGTTCTTTTCTGATGGGGGGAACTTTGAACCAATGAATAAAATTTTTCTTTTTCTGTATATAGCTGCTTTTACTCATAGTGAGGGACTTTTCCCGACGATGGATGGATGACGACACCGCCTTGGAGGGAAAAAATTAGTCAATAGGTTTTTATTTTTGAACCCCTTAGTTGATTGTTGACTTGATGTTCTTGTTATTTGTTATACATGATTGTGGGATGCAAGTGTTGTTAATTTTGAAGCATGCTTACCGCTTGTATAACTCGTTTGGAGATACCTAGTCTCTTGAATGTGACTCGATATGCTTAAGCCGAATTTGGCATTCCCGCGACAATGAAGCTAAGAGTCCGTATGAATTTGTCCCGAATTGAGCATGTGCCGTGAGTGTAAGATTTTTTTGAATATCTCATGCTATTGTGTAGTGTCTAGAACTTTCCTTGTGTGTATACAAAGCGAAATGAGGGATGTCGATTTTAGGAGATGATTTAAGCATTTCTTTAAATGAGCCTAATTTTTATTCACCGCTTTACCTACCTTGAATGTCTTATCCTAGTTAGCCCTGCTGAGCTTTTAGCCTATTTTTGCTAGCCACAAAATGAGCTTAATCCTTTCTCTTTAGTTATCCTTGAGCTTGATCCAAAACTCCTAAGCGCATGAACATGCAAAAGAAGTTAAGGAGTGAGGAGTTGGAAGAAGAAAGAAAATAGTTGTGGGAGTTAAAGAAAAGACTAGAGGTGCACTTGTTTAAAAATGAATAAGAGTTAGTAGGGAGTAAAAGAAGAAAAGAGCAAAACTTTCTCAAGTATTCTTACCAATAGCTTAAGTGTGCCTAAGGATATGGGGAAACAAAGAGGAAAAATGGGAGTTGAAAAGAATAAAGGTGAAGTAAGAGGATGGAAATTTCTAATGAAAGTGTGATGTATTAAAAACGCTTAGGAAAAATAGTCACTATTACTAGCCATAATAGTACCTACCCACCCTTAGCTTACATTACACCACAATTAAGTCCCAATTGATCTTACTTTTGAACATTCCAAAATTAGCAAAGTAAAACACTAAGGGCAAGCTTATGGGTCAATACATGTTGCATGTGAATTCTTTTGTGAGAGTCGTACTATTTCTTATTCATACACCCAAATATGTCATGATTTTGAAAAACTAATGAGTGAAAAAGGGGAAACTTCTTTGTTGTGAGGGAACATGTTTGATGAAGGATAAAATTCATGTCGGATTTCTTGATTGGTTAATTTGCATGAGTTGGTTGAGATTGAGAGTCGATTCTTGAGGCTAGGAAGTCTTTACGTAGTTATATTTGACTTTAATGGTTAAATCTTTGCATGCTCTATTTTTTAACTTTCCATCTAAAACAATCAAGCAGCCTTAGCTTGAATTATCTTGCTTCAATTAGTTATGTGTGAGTCTTCATGTGCATGAGATGTACAAGAGCTGTTCGAGGACGAACAAGGCTTTAAGTGTGGGGTGGTGATCTTGGGCATAATTACATGCCCAAGTGCTATTTTATGTCTTATTTTAGTCATGTTTGTTAAATTAAGTGATTACATTCTCATGTGATTTTGTATAAATTCGTGCATGAACTAACGAATATGATTATCCTTTGTTTTGTAGGTGAAAAATGCTTAGGAGGGGATAAATTGAATTATGCACAAGCAGGAAAGGAGTTGGGAAGGACATAGAGTGATGATGGCAAGAAGTAGACTGCCCATGCAATTCAGTGTGCCACGCCAGCAATGTTGTGCGTTAAGCAACGTGCAATGGAAAGGGAATACCACTCTAGGCGCTGTGGCACGCGAGGCATGCATGCGCGAGGACCATGCTAAGACAGCATCTGTGCGTGATGGCAAGGTGCCACGTTGTGCGAGCTGCACGACAACCTCCGTGCCACGCCCGATGGGGCCTCGCCTAGGACAATGCCAATGCCAAACAAGTAGCCGTCTGCGACATGTCCGTGTCATGTTGCTTGAGCTGCGCGATTGTCAACATGTCACGGAGCCATTTTGGGCACGGCCAAATTTTGCATTTTCTCATTTAGTATAAATTAAACCCTTAGCTTCAAAAATCATTTATCATGAAATTTCTTGAGAACAACGGAGAGGAGCGAAGGGAGAAAGGAAGAACTCCACCAAGGTTCAATTTTTCATTCTCTTTTAACTATTCGTACAAGTGTTCTACTTGAATCATGTTTTAAGTATTTGTATGAACATGAGTGACTAAAACCCTTCCTCTAGGGTTGAGGCCATATGATATGATTGTAAATGCATGAATTCTTCGTTAGTTTGAGTTTTTAGTTGTTGTTTTGTCTTGCATTATTAATCATTGTTGTTTTTATTCTTGATCACCATGAAAACAAACTCGTTAAGCTTAGGTAAAAGCTCCAAAGAGTAACCCTAGGCTAGATTAATAGAATGTAATGAGCCAGTTCTTATCTTGACTATAGGATTAGCGGTTAGGATAGAAATTATACCTAATTTGCCTTGCTTGGTTACTAAAACGGGATGAGCTAGACCTCGACTTAGAATTGTCACATCATCGTTCGTAGAAGTAGTTTTGAAGCTAAGTCAGGTTAAATGATTAGAGGTACGAAAGTCCATAATAAAGGGAACAAACTTCGTAAACCAAATCCACGTAGTTAAATTGATCATGAATTAGGACTTCACATCCCCTGCATCTCTCCCGAATCGGCAACATCTGCACCGAAGGGTAGGCTGGTGGAAGGTCGGCTGGTAGAGGGCTAGCTGGGGAAAGGAGGTCTGGGAAAACCTCTGAGGAGCTCACGCACGTCCGCAATTTGGGCCTCTAACCTCTTAAACGGCCTTGAGGGTCTAGAAGTGTCATCTCCACCCTTTCCCTCAACTGATGTAGACTTCCTCTTCTTCCTGCCCCTCCAGGGAGCCCCTTCACCCTCAAGGGATTGAAGGGCCTGTCGCACTCCATAATGATATTCTGGGACTCCAGATGGATGTTGACCCGCTCTCATAGCCAGGTAATGAGAGAAGGAAACAGCAGGCCACTGATAGTCTTCATGTGGAAATACCTCCACTACTCGATGATTTGGGCCCCTACATTTTCCCTCACTTGACACATAAGAGCGGTCAGCACTGAAGCCTGAGGGTAAGTCATGTCCGTAACCTTAGAGGATAGGCGGATCCTCCGAGACACTAGATTGAGAAACCTTCTGGCCTACACTATAAAGTGGGTACTCTGAATGCCCGTCTTGGTAATTCCCCAATTGGTAGTGTCCCTCCGCTCTTCCACCACCAAAGTGTTCTCTAACCACTGCCCATTCCTGAGCACATCACAGTTCTTACGCTCGACCTCGGGCAGGTTCGGTAGACCCAAGGCATCATTGCAGTAGGGGTCAGGATAATCTACATGCCTCTAAGACAGGCCACTGACTCAACCCGATTCCAGGCGACGGTGGGGAGGTTATCAAAAAACTCTTAAACCCAGGCCTCATTGGTCTTGCCCGATCTTTCATCAAAGGCCCCCACCCAATCTCTTGGAGGAGAGTATAGAACTCTTGGGATTTTCCTCCACGTCTTGTATGATGAAACCCCACTCATGCAACAGATCCTTCGTGGCTTGTTCACTGTATCAAAATTTACATTGGTCGTTCACGAAATGAATATAGTCCTCGGTGTGAATGCTACTGCTGGAAGAGGCCATGATAGCAATCCTGAAACAAAACAAAAAGGTTAGAAGTGAACAAAGTGGGATAAGGAGAAAAGAAAAATAGAGACTATTTTTGAAACCTAGGCATTGTCTTGCGGACCGTTACAGTGATATCGCGTTCTCTATAGAGGGTTAGCTTTAGCAGAGACATGATCGCTATGATGATACCGCTACTACGATAAAGGGTCTGTTGTTGCGGACATTGTCTTCCCCATACCTTCAGACTCCATCAATGGAGGTTGAAAATTCAACCTCCGTATTTCTCCTAATTAACAACAGATCGGGCAAGGAGGATACTTTCCCAAGTCCTAGCAACTGTTACCCATCCCAATAGGAAACAATTTCAAGCCCGAAAGGCTCGAAAAGGTCAAAACCACCACCCCTTCCAAACTACCTCATTTTTTGCATTACGACCCTATGAAAACGACCATGATCATGTAGAGAATCGTAGGAAACACATGAGGACGTAAATAAAACTAGCATGCTATAGAAATCTAGAAAGAAATTCAAATAATAAGGAGGCCTACATACTATTCCATAAACTACCTGAAAGACAAGAGAAACAACTCAGTCACATTCATCATTCACTAGATAATGAAGTAGAGAAGCCATGAGAGTGAAAATTACCTAAGAGATTGAGAAAATTTATGAGGGAGCAGAGAGGATTGTGCAAAAATTTAAAGGGAAAATTTGAGAAAATAAACTTGAAAACCCTATTTTCTACACTTAAATGACCTCGTCGTCTGTTTGAGGGAACCATATTTCCATTGCAGCGGTATTGCTGTAGCGGAGAAGTCACTCACTGCAGCGAACAGTAAAATATAGAGACTACTAAAATTCTGTGGCCGAACCATGCCTTTTAACAAAACAATCGTTCCAAGACATTCGACGAATCAGTAATACATAGGACAATCGGGTGGAGAGGGAAATATCCGCAACATCAAAGGAAGGGTAACTACGTAAATTGACGTTCAGGTCTAAGTTAATACCTAGGCGAGTAATTATGACCCTTTTAGAAACTAATCGATGATACGTGGGAATTAGGAATGATGCGTAGCACAAGGTCCCCGAAAGTAAGTGGCTCAGAGACTAGGACACAGGAATAAAACGAGTCCTGACACTAATCAGCAGTAAGAGGAAATTTTGGTAGTTATTTAACCATGCCTCGAAATGATAGCATTGTTTGGGGACGAAAAGCTTTTTAATAGGTATCTGATGTAATGACCCACCTAGCCGTTATAACATACCGACCCCATAAAAACTAGGCGAATTAAAATTTTTAGAAATTCATGATAAATCCCTAACAAATGCAGGACACACAGAAAATAAAATTGAACGAGCATAGTGAAGATCAGTGGACCCAAGTGGGTGTCCACCGCGGTGGGACATTTTCCGCCACGATGGAGCCGTTGCAGCGGAAGGTATGACTATTGCAGTAGATGACACGTACTAGAAATCCTCAATACCATTTTGATTTGGATATTAAAAACTTAGTCCTTGAGGAGGACTTATTAAAAATTTCAAAAAACAGAAAATAGACTTTGTGGAGGAAAACAAGAAGATCCAAGGGGGAATTTGACATCCATGGCTAGGAACTTCCGCGAGGGAATCAAGAATGGGATAGCTGCAGACAAAGACGATTGGGACGATAGCTTGGCGCCCAGGTAGGCTATGACTTACTCACTTTTTTCATAGACTACGATTAGCTAAACATATATGTACATGTGATAGATGCGTTTCATACGTTGTTGTAAATTAACGTTAGAAATAAAGAAATGGGATCGTGAAATTGTGTGTCTTTCATGTGAGGAATTGAAGGAGAGAATATAGGGTGGATATAATGACTTTGCCAGAAGATTAGGGGAGTGAATTTGAGTGATGGATGTAAATCCCGTGTTTAATGGAATTAATTTGATTGACTAAAAATGAGCAAGATAATCGTGATTACTACATGATTTTAAAGGGGGGTTTACAAGAAACATGTAACATGTGCTGAAGATCCTGAGATAGGAAATTGAAATCGGATTTGCAAAATTGTAGGAGAATAAATGGCAATATGCTGATTAATCATAAATGATAGAATTTTTGATGAATTTGTGGTTTGAGACATATGTCATATCCTTGAAATTGTTGAACTAACGTAAATTAGTGTTAACTTAATGTTAACATGGAGAACAGATGGCCGTGTTAGGTTAATGTGATACGAGGTCTTATATGATGAAATCATACAGTGAGATATACTACAGATGTGAATCATGATATTCATAATGAAAAGCTTCGTAAGAAAAGGCTGGAAGGGGACTAGTCAGAGTATTGCTAACACGGTACCACTGCAGCAGGAGGGGTAATGCTATAGAAAGACTGCTACAACGATGATAATACCGTTGCAGCGAAGCCCAATCTATTGAGAGGGCTAGGTCGCAACTCTTCATGATCTACAAAAGAATAATTAGTATTTAACCTCTTAAAATATAAAATAGAAGATGGTAAGTAAAAAATGCATTTGTGGTCCTAAAGTCTGTAGAATGTAAGTCTTTTTGTATGTATGGAGATTGGTAACGATATTTCTCACCATTATGTTAATTTCTAAATTGTGCTATACGTATGAATTCGGCTTCAAGTTGTAAGTGTTATTATCTGCATTTTATGGGAATAAACCTATGGATATGATGTGTGATGGGTGTGTTTAAAGGGTGTGAATGTGGTTCTAGATAAATGGTATCAGTGGTCTGAGATGTTATGTAAATAAGAGAGGAAGAATTGTGTAATATCGATGAGAGAGGTACCGCCTAGTGTCAGGAGGAGGTACTCTACCCGGTATTGGATCAGCGCGATCAGATCCTCAGTGAGGTTTTTAGATATGAGAGGCTCGTCCCTAAGGTGAGCATCCGGGTGAGCATGATGAGAGAGTGCATTGAAAGGTATGGTTAAATCACCATGCGACTGGATGTACAAAATGAATGCACTGACAGGTATGATAAAGGACTTATACGGTCGGGTGTATAGTACATGGATTTCTAGAGTCCCCTATAGGTCATGACTATAATGGCAAAAGTAAAACCTTCTAGCATGTGTATATAGTGATATGACGGAGGCGTGTGCCCAGCATATTACCGCTGCTATAATCGAGTTCAGATTGATTTTGGGTAAGGCATGACACCTATGTTATTGGTGGTGATGGCACCGGGAAAGTGACGATATACTTGTGTAGTCCAAAGGATGTACGTTGTGATGTGAGATCGGAGTGAGGTGAGGTATAATTACGATATGTATGAGAGGTATGCGTGCATGGTAGATTTTATGAATTAAGATACAATGTATGGTTTTCATGATATATGATACTTGTTTGATGACGAAATAATTGAGGTGATATATGTGCATGCAGGTTGAATCTATGTCGCACTTATTATTCTGTGTTATACGAGAGGGCATGTCTATCATAAATGTTAATTGTATGGACAAATTATAATACGTTAGAAATCTCATGAGAAAATTATTGTGATGATGAATCGCTAGGTAAATTTTCCTAGTGATGAAAGGTGTATTTACGCACTTCCTAGCCATATTTTGCCCGTACTTTACTATGTTTTGAGAACAAATTTTGTGTGTTCTCATGTGTTTATGTTATATATTTTTGAAAAGAGCTAACGCACATGATTAGATGCTTTCAAGGATAAAAGTGATGGATTTTGGTGTATTTAAGTATTTTGAAACAAATGTGAAGAAGATGGAATGAACAAAGCAAGAACAAGGCATGAAAAAGTGCACTGGCACCCCTGCGCGAGCAGCAACAGCACGCAGGCACTGCTGCGCAATGAAAGGCATGAGACGCCACCATTCCAGCTCAAGGAAAGGCATGAGGTGCCAGCCTTCTAGCACGACACAGTGTGCGATGCGGCCCCAATGCTGCGCAATGCCTTGTGCAGCCCACCAGCCTTATCAGGATGCCAACAGGTCTATCCAACTTCAACTAGGAAAAGGAGTTATAGATCCCAAATCAAATCCGTGAAGGAACAAGAAGGGCATAAATCTACTACTATAAGTACCCTTTATTTTTATATAATGAAGTGTGAATTTTGGGGAGAATATTTGGACAATGTAAAACTTAGACTTGAGAGTAGGAATACATTGAGACAACTGTTGTTGAATCATTCTTTCTTATTTTTGCAATAATCAAGCGAGTTTCTTTCAATCCTCACTGTAAGAATTAATATATTTGTTTGTTTAAGAATTCTATTAATTTACTTATAAACATGAGAAGCAAAAACCTCCAAAACTAGGATTGTGGGAACCATGGTGAATTAACGAACTAGGGTATACACGATGTGATTCTAAACCAATACTAAACACTTGTATTGTATTCTCTTCATCTTAAACGTTTCTTAACGGAGCGCAATGTTAGGACTTGCTTGAATTCTCTACTTATTTGAGCCTAGAGAGGTAGAGATTAGGAAAAGAGAATTACAACAAAGCCTTAGTCTTTATGATCATTGTATTAACTTGAGTTTTGGTCGCAGCATAGTTAAATTTGGAACATATTGATAACAGTTAGTTTAAAATCGCTCCTGAGTCCTGGCCTGATGATTCAGTATAGTCATCCAATAGGGACGAACCAGTCGTTTGAATGAACCCTAGTTATCAGTTCTACAAGTAAAGTATTGGGGTAGATCACAAGTGTAAAATCAAAGTAGTTAAGAATCCATGGGGAACACTTACACTAGTTAGTTGCATTAATTTTGAATCAACTTTAAATTCCTCAATAACATTACTTGTTACTTTTAAAAATTCCCCCTTTAGGAAATAATTGACTTAAAAGCTTAAATACTAGCGTTCTTTTATATCCTTCCATATTTCTGTTGGGATCGACCCCAACATCTTAGTTGGGTTCTTTATTGACAACTTCTGCTTCATACTTTGATAGAAAGTATGAGTTTGAGCGTTATCAATAATTGGCGCCGTTGCTGGGGAATACGGCTTAGGAATAGATTAATTTCTTTTGTGTAACTTTTAGTCTTTATTTCCTATTTTATGTTTTTGTTTTCTTTTTTTGACGCGTCACCAGTTAGCGCAGTTAAAAACGCAGCAAAAATGTGAACACGGTCCCAATAGATATCTTGATGAAGTCTGAGTAATCAAGATACCTGCTCGTGTCGCGACGTTAAATCAGGCACTATTTTGCAGGCAACCCAATATCAATTTGTTCTTTTTTATGTGTTTGCTCAATTATGCAGGTGATAAGTCATAATTTTAAACAAACTAGAGCATGAAAATTGAAAAAGGTGAGCAAAACAGTTGGACGAGTGTAGATGGCATCGCGCATGCTAAGAAGCACAAGGTCTGGCGTGAGGCGCAGGCACAAGCTCCGCACGGCCTGGCGCGATGCACAGGAGAGACACCGCATCCATAGGTGTGGCATGCAGGTGAGGCAAAGCATTGAGCTTCGCCACGTGCAGCAGTGAAGGCGCAGTGAGCATCGCGTCGTGGAGAAGGTATTCCAAGAAAAACGTTTGAGGATGAAAACGTAAATTCCAACCCATGAGAGTACTTTAAAAGGCCTAGACCTAATTTTTCAGCTCATTATTATGAAAGCCGCACCGCACACCCTATAATTTTCAAGAATACTCTCTCAAAACTTCATCTCTTCATCAAATTCCTCCAACGTTTTTCACCAAAATCACAAAGTATACCCTTTTTCTTGTGAAACCTCCATAAATGGCACCAAAAGTAAATAAAGGGAAAAATGTGGCTTCTTCAAGCGATGGGTCAAAAAGAGCAAGGAGAACTAGTGAAGAGGAGCATGAGGATGTGAGGATGGAACCACAACAATTGATGCGATATGGGCTCCGTTCAGTCACAAAGCAAGAAGGTAAAAAATGGTTTAAAGAGCATAAAGAATCCAAGTACTCACATGACATGTTCCTTGATAGAAAAAGTTTAGCTTATGTATTTCCTCACATGGTGGATAGACTGGACGCCCTTGGTCTTGGTTTTGTGTTTGATTCTCCAGGTGATTGTAATTTGAATGTGGTGAGGGAATTCATTGCAAATTGGATGCCAAAGGATAAGTCGAACCAAGTAAATATTAGGGGTCAATCCTCGATTTTGCACCTATTTCTTTCAATAGATTACTTGGGACACCTCATGTTGACCCAGAACCCTTTATTAACATTGTGAAGAAATCGTCGTATAGAGAAATTTGACATAATACTCTGTGTATCCCTATCTCTATTGCAAGGTGGACTAGCCACAATAATGTGGGTATCATATTTCGCTCCCATATGCTCACCTGAGTAGAGAGGCACGTGTCTTCTTAAAAATTGTTTGTGCTTGTTTAGTGCCCGAAAAGCAAGCAACCCATGTGACTAGGGAAAGAGTGTGTCTTATCTATACACTAATGACTAGAATGCCAATTAATGTGGGGGTGATCATTAAAAACGTGCTGAAGAGAGCAAGGGTGAAAAAGGGATAAAACTTTAGGTTTGGGGGTTACTTGACTCGATTTTTGTGTGGTAATGATATTGAGGAG
>JACEIK010004514.1:111363-123575 GCA_018107945.1 Datura stramonium
CTATAGACCTACTTATGATCCCAAGGGGATTGATATGACTAAAACTAAGGAACCCGAGGGTATAAAGGGTCCAGTCCTTTATGTCAATGAGCGCAATGTGCGAATTGATAGCATGTTGAGGCACTTGTACGGTATGCAAATGCTCCAGCTGAGGATGAATGTTGTGACTGAGGAATAGCTACAATAGCTTAACATGGATTACCCTATGAGCAAACACTAGCGAGCCCCTTGCAGAGTTGCGCCTAGATTTGAGGAGCCCCTTGATGATGATGTGGTCATAAGGACGAGATGGCGAGAGTAGACTCGGACATAGAGTTTAGTGATGATAATGAGGAGGATTCTGAGATGGGGGAAGCTTCTCTTGCCCCCACAAATGATGAGGAGTAAAGGCTCAAGGAGTTCTTCTTTCACTCTTTTACTTTATGTTTTATTGTTTTAGCATTGGGGACAGTGTCACCAATTAAGTGTGGGGTGGGAGAAGTGAACTTCATATCACCATGCATGCCTTAATTGCAAAATTTGCACATGGTAGGCCTATTTTTTTTGCATTTATGACTTATCTTGCATACTTATTGATTTTTAGTAGTTTTATTAGTTTTATTTTGTTTTGGGCTCCTCCGATTTTTATTTTCGGTACTTTTCCAGTGGATAGTCCCTTAGAACTGACTGCACAGTCTAGATTTATTTTATTTATTTTTTTAGTCATAGAGTCATGACTTTTCCCGATGATTGATGGATGAAGACCGTCTTAAGGGTAAATTAGTCATTAGGAAAAAATAAGAACTTGGACCTTACGAATACTAGGTGCTTCACTTTAGGTATCTTTGCGACTTTATAAAAATTCACCCAAAAATGCATGAAAAAGGTAGAAGCACTTGTCTTTTGGAACTTGACTCTTGATACTTGAAAAAGTGGGCTTAATTATGTTATCCATGTAATATATTATGTTTATATAATCTTGATTTCCATTGTTAAACCATTTTTTGCCAATGTGTGAGAAAAAATTGATATACTCCATGCTTGCAAATTGATGTCTAGAACTTGCACGATGTGTCTAAAAAGCGAAATAAGAATGATGGATTTAGAAAGTGATATAGGCGTTTCTTTGGCAGCCATATTTTTATCCTACTTTACCTACCTTTGTGTAATGGTCCTAGTTAGCCATTTTGAGTCTTAGACTATTCTTTTGATAGCCATACTACAAGATTAAATCCCTTTTTATTGTATTGACTTGTATTTGATCCAAATGACTCCTGGAGAATTTTATTGAAAAATTTTGTATGAAAGGAGCATAAGTGGGAAAGTGAAGGAAAAAGCTAAAAAATGAGGAAATTAGAAGAAAAAAGGGTGAAATTTGCTAAACAAGGAGGGTGATATTAGTGGAAATGGACCAAAAAAAAGAGCTTTAAAAAGAAAAAAAAAATGAAAGAAAAGAAAAAAATTGTGAACTACACTGAATATTTAAAAAATTTCCACTAGTCACCTAAGTTGTAAATTGAGAAATAAAAGGAGGTATAAGGAGAAAAATGAGAAATTGAAGAAAGTGATAAAAATCAAAGTGTTGTGAAGTATTAAAGTGCTTAGGGAGATTAGTCACTTTCTTGGACAAATAATTCTTACCCATCCTGTAGCCTACATTACAACCAAACTCAAGTCCTAATTGATCCTTGATTCAGAATTCTATATTAGTGGAGTATTACACTAAGAGAAATCCTATGGGTCGTCTTTTTCATGCATGTTGAATTTTTTGGGAGGGTGAGCAGAAATTGTTTTATTTATGCCCAAGTTTATATTTATTTATATCTTGTGTGAGAAAGGGCATGATGTGATGTGAGTTTACAGCACTTTCGACACTCAAAACTAAGAAAATAGCATGGACTTAGGTGTGTTTATATGTATATAAGACACTTTTTCTTTGATTACAAGACAAATAGGTGTTGGAGAAAGAACGTGCAAAAGATAGCCTGAAAGTGCAGAAAATGGGCTAAAGTCATAGTCTCAGTACGAACTGTAGGATGATGCTACAAGTTGTACCGAAGATCGTGAAAAGTTTCAGATGGCTGAGTTGTGAAGAGTGCATCCTACAACTCTCAGTACGAGTCGTACAATGCTTATACTAGCTATAGCATTGAGTCTTGGAAATATTCAGAAGAATTTCACAAGAGGCTGACTCCTAACACAGATAAAAAGTACGAGTTGTGGCGTCAAGGTACGAGTCATACCATCACACTCGTGAAGAACTTCAGAAAAATTAAGAATTCTCATAGTCAAGCCACGAAAGAACAGTACGAATCATAGGAAGCATGTATGAGTCATGCCAAGGCCCAACACTTAGCCAAATTTCAACCATCCAAGGACATACAGATAGTAGGTATGACTTGTACAATCCTGCTGCGGGTCGTAGGATCTGTTGTGACTCAGGCGACACTAGCTATTGAAAATTACCCTGTTAGCTTAGGAAAAGGATTCTTATTTCTATATAAATACTCTTTATGTTTTATTTTTCAAAAAGAAAGAAAAGAGAAGACGTTAGAGAATTTTAGAGAACATCGAGACAACATAGAATTGAGTTGGTTGGCTTGTGATCAACCTTTTGTTGATTTCTTCTTGATCTTTGTGAATTGTTCTTGAGTTATTTCAGATATAATCAAAGAAGTTTTACTCTCATCTAAAATTGTGAGTATTGATTTATGTGTTTAATCATGAATACATAACACAACCTTGAACCTATGAGAGGCTAAAACCTCCATAGCTAGGGTTGTGGGAACAATGGTGGATTAATGAGCTAGGGGTGCACAAAAGTGATTCAAAACCAATGTAAAATGCTTGTATTGTATTCCCTTCATGCTTAAACATTTATTAATGGTGTACAACATTAGGAATTGTTTGAATTATTTACTTGCTTGAGTCTAGAGAGGTAGAGAGTATTACAACAAATCCTTAATCTCTATGATCATTGTATTAACTTGAGTTGTGGTCGCAGGATAGTTAAATTTGAAACAAATTGATAACGGTTAATCTGAAATCGCTCATGAGACCTGACCCAGTGATTGAGTATAGTCATTCAATAGGGACGAACCAATTGTTTGAATGTACCCTAATTATCAGTTCTGCAAGTAAGCATTGGTATTGATCACGTGTGTATACCCGAAGCAGTTATGAACCCATGGGGAACAAAAACCCTAGTTAGTTTTAACTCTTGATTTTACATCACAATTTCAATCAATTTTATTAATTATTATTTTTCTTAAACCCCCGAATTGGAATAACTAACCAACAAGTTCACTTACCGACATTAGTCTAGATCTTCCATATTTCCTGTGGGTTCAACCCCAACCTCTTTGTTGGGTTCTTTGTTGACAAAGTCCGCTTTATACTTCGGTAGGAGGAGTGGTTTGAGCGTTATCAAAAAGTGACGTCGTTGCTGAGGAATACGGCAAAGACTAGATTAATTGCTTGTATTTGACTCTTGGTAGTTATTTCCATGTTTAGGTTTTGTTTGTTTTTCTTTTGAGATTCTCTCAGGATACATCAAGGGAACGATCCCTCATTCAAACACCCAGATGGAATGTGATAAGCTGCCAATGTCCATGGAGGAGATGATGACTATTGCTACATTAGCAGATGTGATGATGACTTATGAGGGAGATGGGATACTAGAATATATGGAGATGGTAAACGCTTTAAATGGAATAGGGCCATATCACTTCAGCCCAAAGAAGTTAGACCCGGATCTAAAGAATAGTTCAACGCTGCCGACCAAGCCATCTGTGGAGGTACCACCAGTCCTTGAGCTAAAAGAACTACCTCCCCATCTCAAGTATGCATTCCTCGATGAAGATAGTACTTTACTTTTAATAATTGCAGCAGATCTGTTAGACGATCAGGTGGGAGCTTTGGTCAGAATATTAAACAGGTATAAAAAGGAAATTGGCTGGACCATAACTGATATCATCAGAAGCCTGCCAAGCATATATACTCACAAAATCTAGCTCGATCCAAATTGCAAACCAAGTATAGAACATTAACGCCACCTGAACCCCCCAATGCAAGAAGTAGTAAATTAGGAGATAATCAAGTGGCTATGCTGGAGTAATATATCCCATTGCAGATAGCAAGTGGGTGAGCCTGGTACAGTGTGTACTGAAGAAAGGTGGGATCACAGTGGTTCCCAAAGAAAAGAACGAGTTGATACCGACACAACTAGTCACAAGGTGGCGTGTATGCATGGATTATAGGAAACTCAACCACTAGATCCAAAAGGACCACTTTCTAATGTCGTTCTTGGATAAGATGCTTGACACACTGGCAGGTAGAGGTTGGTACTATTCTTGACAGTTATTCGGGATATAATCATATTACAATCGCTCCAGAAGACTAGGAAAAGATGACATTTCCTTTTCCGTATGGAACATTCACTTTCAAAAGAATGCCATTCGGATTGTGCAATGCACCAGCCACATTCCAATACTGGATGATGTTTATATTCTCACACATGGTGGAGGACACCATTGAAGTATTTATGGATGACTTCTCTGTTGTAGGTGACTCATTCAAATCTTGCCTCATCCACTTAGGCAAAGTATTAAAAAGATGTGAAGAAACTAATCTGGTCCTAAATTGGAAAAACTGTCATTTTATGGTTAAGGAGGGAATAGTGTTGGGTCATAAAATCTTGACAAAGGGTATTGAGGTAGACAAGGCAAAAATTTAGGTTATAGCTAGTTTGCCACCCCCTATTTTCATAAAATGGGTCAGAAGCTTTCTAGGGCATGCGGGATTCTACAGAAGATTCATCAAGGACTTTTCAAAAATTGCACAGCCATTGTGCAAAATACTTGAGAAGGAAGTAAAGTTCGTGTTTTATGAAGCATGTCTAAGGGCTTTTGAGTGCTTAAAATAGAAACTCACCACTAGTCCTATCATCATAGATACAGATTGGTCTCTTCAATTTGAGGTAATGTGCGATGCTAGCGATGTTGCTCTTGGTGCTGTTTTAGGCAAATGAAGAGCAAACATTTTTCATCCAATCTACTACGCTAGTAGAAAACTCAGTATAGCCCAGAAGAATTACACGATCACCGAACAGGAGCTATTGACAGTGATCTTTGCATTCAAAAAATTTCGAGCATACTTGCTTGGAACCAAGGTGATCATTTGTACAAACCATGCCTCTTTGAGGTACCTAATTTCAAAAAAGGATGCTAAACCCAGATTGATTCGGTGGGTGCTCTTGCTCTAAGAATTTTATATTTGAGGTTAAAGATCGAAAGGGAACGGAAATCAGGTGGCAGATCATCTATCCAGGCTCGAGTTTGAAGCTAGGGTAAGGGAGCAGGTTGATATTGATGATACCTGAAGGGTCACAAAAGTCACATCGAGTCGCGACGTTAAATCAGGTGTTGCATAGGAGGCAACCCATGAATGGCAAAGTCTGAGTAGCCACAGGTATGTTCCGTTCCCTCTGTTCTTTTAGGTCATTCTTTAGGGTTGAAGAACAATTTTAAAAAAGGGGAGGGGGTGTATTTGTGATTTTTGTGAAATTTTCAATTCGTCCGAGGATTTTTCTTGTCCTGTTTTTTTTCACTTGGGCATGCTATGTAGTAGAACAGGCATGTTTAGGATTTTATTTTCTTATTTTGCGATTTTTTTTAAATAGGAAATAACTTAGGAGTACTCAGCCAATGAAAGTACACTGGTTTTGAATTTTTTTAAAATATTGACCCTAATTAAAATTTTTTGAGGCATTTACCTATGTATTTGTGACTGCATGCATGATTTCTGTGGATCTTTTGATCTCATCTAGTTTATTAGCATGAGTAGTCTTGTTAATCCATCTGTAAACTAGAAAGGTAAAGTGAATATAAGTCATGTGCCATGAGCAAGTGAAGTTGGATACTTAGTTTAGTACTGTGCTGAAGATCTAGAACTTTCCTGATTGGTCTTTGCATAGGTTAAGGATGGTTGGTTAGAATATGATCATAGACCATTTTTGTTAAGCTCACTTTTAGCCTAAATTATCCTACCAAAATCATATGATTTCCTTGATCCCAATTTTGAGCCTTTAATATACCATTTTTCTTTGACTAGCCGATGAACCGTACCCATTTTTTATAATGAACCTATTTTAGCCCTGGTTCTTTCTTGGACATTGTGAACCTTAACATAGGCGAAATTTCTAAGTTGAGGGTGGCTAGAGTAGGGTTGCATAAATGGTGGGAATGAGTAAAAGGGAAAGAAAAGAGAAAAGGGAAAGAAATGAGGTGTGGTGTGACAAATAAAAAAGAGAGATGAAAAAGTTGAAAATCTTGAAAAAGAGAATCCAAAAGAAAAAAAAATAAAATAATGATAATTCTTGAAAAGGTTGAAAATACACTACACCCATACAAATGCATATAAAAGAGATGAAAAGGGAGGAAAAGGAATTAGATGATAAGAGAGTGAAATAGGTGAACGGTGAAGCCAATGTATGTAGTGCCAAGAAAGGGATAGTCACTCAAAAATCTTTCATATTTATCATGTCCATCCCTAAAGCCTACATTACAAGCCACAGAAATTCCTATAGTGATCCTAATCTGACCATCTGACAAACCGAAGTAGAGAAAATAAGGGCAAGCCTATGGTATCTGATACACAGTACTTTAAACTTCTTTTTGAGAGTGAGAGTCTCGCTTGTTTAGTTCCATGCAATATCTGACAATATATATGTGAGTGAGGACTTCATTTGTTGTGAGGGTACATGGGATATAATTTTTTTTACCATTGGTCTGTGCGAAAAGCGTCGGTGATGACTTTATTGTCTGTTGATAGCTATATGAAATGTCTTCATCCCTGCTTAGCATGTTTTATGGTTGCTTTTAGTATATTACCTGATATTGGTTCATGGAAAGAGGGTCAAAACTTTTTGAATGTACAATTCAAGTTTTATTTGGTATTGGCTATAGTATTCTAGGTTTATTTTCTAGTTGAGTGTCGTGTTTAGTTTTTTCTTTTCTTTGCTTGAGGACATGCAAAAGTCTTAAGTTGAGGATGTTGATGTGCTAGGGTTGAGGGATCCATGGTGGATTAATGAGCTAGGGGTGCACAAAAGTGATTCAAAACCAATGCAAAATGCTTATATTGTATTCTCTTCATGCTTAAATGTTTCTTAACGGTGTACAACATTAGGATTTTCCCGAATTCTTTACTTGGTTGAGCTTGGAAAGGTAGAGATTAGGAAAAGAGTATTACAAGAAAGCCTTGATCTAAATGATCATTGTATTAACTTGAGCTGTGGTCGTAGGATAGTTAAGTTTGGAACAAATTGATAACGGTTAATCTGAAATCTTTCATGAGACCTAACCCGGTGATTGAGCATAGTGATTCAATAGAGATGAACAAATCATTTGAATGATCCCTAGTTATCAGTTCTGCAAGTAAACATTGGTATTGATCACGTGTGTATACCCGAAGCAGTTATGAACCCATGGGGAACACAAACCCTAGTTAGTTTTAACTCTTGATTTTACATCACAATTTCAATCATTATTTTTTATTGTTATTTTTCTTAATCACTCCAATTGGAGTAACTAACAAACAAGTTCACTTACTTACATTATTCTATATCTTCCATATTCCCTGTGGGTTCGACCCTAACCTCTTTGTTGGGTTCTTTATTAACAATGTCTGCTTGATACTTCACTAGGAGGTGTGGTTTGAGCATTATCAGGGCATCTGTCAAAATTGTGAGGGGCACAATGATAATTCATTGGTATATCTTGATTTCTAAATTACATATGATTCGTTGGGCCAAAATATGTCTTGATGAGTTAGTTTTCAAAAGCTAAGTGACTTCGAACTTTGGCATTTTAATGTTGATCCTATATGCATGCGAGTAAATTGTCTGAGCTTCATTGATTTGTCTCATGATCCTAAGTGCATGTAGACCTTTTCGTAGGATGAATTTTGTGTCTAAATGTTAGAAGGGAAGTAGTAGATTGTTCGAGGAAGAAC
This sequence comes from Datura stramonium, assembly GCA_018107945.1. Lineage (NCBI taxonomy): Eukaryota > Viridiplantae > Streptophyta > Magnoliopsida > Solanales > Solanaceae > Datura > Datura stramonium. Next base: position 119,356 of record JACEIK010004514.1, read on the forward strand.
AACAGTTTAACTATGGGGTGGTAATAAAGGGCATAGTTATGCACTTTTAGCCATATTTTGCCCGTGGTTAGCTATGTTATGAGAATAAATTATGTTTGTTTGCATGTGTTTATGTTATATATTTGTAAAAAGAGCTAAAATATATGATTAGATGCTTTCAGGGCTAAAAGTGATGGATTTGGGTGTATTTGAGGCTTTTGGAAAAAATATGAAGAAGATGGAATGAACAAAGCAAGAACAAGGCATGAAATAGTTCACTGACAGCCCTGCGCAACTAGCAGCGTGGCGCGCAGGCACTGCTGCACAATGAGAGGCGCGAGGTGCCAATATTCCAATTCAACGATAGGAGAGTGGCACCAGCCTTCTAGCGAGATACTGTGTGCGACACGGTCCCAGTGGTGCGAGATGCCCTACGCGCGCGACAGCCTTGTCCGGATGCCAACAAGTCTATCCAACTTCAACCAGGGAAAGGAGTTACAGATCCCAAATCAAATCCGAGAAGGAACAAGAAGGGAATAAATCTACTACTATAAATACCCTTTATATTTATGTAATGAAGTGTGAATTTTTGGGGAGAATTCTTTGTCAATTTACAACATAGACTTGGGAGTTAGAAATACATTGAGAAAATTGTTGTTGAATCGTTCTTCCTTATTTTTGCAATAATCAAGTGAGTCTCTTCCAATCATCGTTGTAAGAATTAATATATGTGTTTGTCTATAAATGCTATTAATTTACTTATAAACATGAGAGGCTAAAACCTCCACAACTAAAGTTGGAACCATGGTGAATTAACGCACTTGGGTTTGCACGATGTGATTCTAAACCAATACTAAATACTTGTATTGTATTCTCTTCATCTTAAACGTTTCTTAACGGTGAAAAATGTTAGGACTTTCCTAAATTCACTACTTGGTTGAGCCTAAAGGGATAGAGATTAGGAAAAGATAATTACAACAAAGCCTTGGTCTTTATGATCATTGTAGTAACTTTAAATTTGGTCGCAGAATAGTTAAATTTGGAAAATAATTATAATGGTTAGTTTGAAATCGCTCATGAGACTTGACCTGGTGATTGAGTATAGTGATCCAATAGGGACGAACCAGTCATTTGGATGAACCCTTTACAAGAAAGTTATTGGAGATATCACAAGTGTAAAACCCGAAGTAGCTAAGAATCCATGGGGAAATGTTACCCTAGTTAGTTGCATTAATTTGGAATCAACCTTCAATTACACAATAATATTACTTGTTACTTTTACAAATTCCCCCCTTTAGGAGATAATTGACTTAAAATCTTAAATACTAGCATTCTTCCATATCCTTCCATATTCCCTATAGGATCAATCCCAACCTCTTAATTGGGTTCTTTATTGACAACGTCCACTTCATACTTTGTCAGAAAGTGTGAGTTTGAGCGCTATCAGCTAGAAAACACTTAATGAATGAAAAATTTGATGGGAGAATTGAAAGGACCGAGTTTTTGGGTTACTGTGTAGTGACTACCGCTACAGCAGACATATCGCCGTGGTGACGGGATCGCGGCAGCGGTAGTGTAACACCCCGTATAGTTTAAGTAATAAATTCATACTTTTGAGATAGGACTAAGAGTAATTAATAGGATAATAAGGAAGTGTTATGAGTTATTTGAGTCACTCTATAATCACATTTAAGATTAGATGTCGATCAAGTTGTAAGACAAAATTCGGCAAAAGTTATCGCAAAATTTCTTTCTTAAGATTTCTTGAAATTTAGGCCAAATGTCTTGAGATTTTTCTCCCAAAATATAAGGAGTTAGGGGGTGTAAGACCTATCAAATTAAAGTTATATGAATCAATCTTACTTCGAAGTAGAGAGATATTCGCGTTCTCGTGAGATTGCACAAGCAGATACGTCAAAAATAACTAAGGCAGTGGAGGACTATTTAATCCCCTTTGGTAGGTTGTTTGTCATAAAAATTCATTTTCTAGAAAACTATTTTGTAAGAAACCTCTATAAAGTTCTCTCCATGGTTTTCATTTAGTTTTGGAGCTAGAAGTCATAAGTCCAAGTGATTTTGGGTGTCAGGGATTTGGATTCTTGGAGTAGATCACGTTGTTGAATTGTGTTTCCAGCAGTTTGGTAGCTGCTTCGTTTTTCTGGTTGGTAAGTTCTTGTTATTTGTTGGTTATTAGTATTATTATGATGCTTAAGGAGTTCTTGATCTTGGTAGAATGTTATTTTAGATTTCCTACCACGAAATTCATGAAGAACTAGTCGGTAAACTTTGTTTTGTGTTATTTCTCTTATTGGATCTTCTAGCATTGTGTTGGTTGTTTATTTTCTTCTTTTAGGAACTATATTTGTGTACTTTGTGGGTGGAGGTTCGTCTATCTTGGGTTCATCAATGTCCGAGGTATGTGTAGGCCATTTGTTTTCTTTTTCAAAATAATTTCTGTAGACTTGTGCTAGGGTTATTTTCGTGCGTGTGGGCTGTTTCATGAAGTCTTGAATTCGTGATAGGTATAAACTTGGTTGATCTACTGGTTTTGTGGTTTTTTTGGTTGATGTTGTCATAAGGTTGGGTTAGACTCGTGTGCAGGTGGCCACGTTGTCGAGTGGAGCAACTCTTAGAATTTGTTTGATCGGTTGACGCCATCGTGAGTCCATTAGGGGCTGTTTAGGGTCCTTAATTATGGACATTGAATATGAATGTTTGTGATTATGTTTGTATGTTCTAATTGATTCCTTGGGGCTTTTAGATACCCGACGCACGAGAGTGTTTCCGGCTGAGGGGTTTAGCCCAAGGGTTGATCGACCTACGGGGTTAAGGATGATGTCCTCTGTAGTGTCAAATCAATACATGATTTGAGAATGGTCTGACATGTCTGAGCCTTCCTGGGATTGCATTGGTTCTCCGAGATTGATTGAGCTAGCTAACTGTAAAGCCGAGAGATGGTCCGACACTTCCTGATTGATGATATAGTTCATTTGTGTTATCTTTGTATTGATTGGTAGTGCTATATTGTTTTTTAGAGTTTTCTATATGTCCAGGTATGTGGGTTTCCATGTTATGTTTTTGAGATTATCTCTCTATGTTCTATCAGTTGTCTATTATATCTTAACTCTTGTCTTATAGTCGCCTCTCATATTCGGTACATTGTGTACTGACGCCCTAGTTTAGCGCTGTATTCATACCTGCAGGTCCTAACCATCAAGATAATCGAGTTCCCCGAGGTTTAGTTGAGTTCTAGACAAGTGTGGTAAGCTCCATCTTGCTCAGAGATACCTTTATGTGTTTTTGTGTACATATTGGGTAGGTCGGGACCCTGTCCCGATTAGTATAAACTTGTTAAACTCTTTGTAGGCTCATAGACGGTACCTATTGGGTTTTAAATGTTGTAGTAGGTCATGTGAGTCCTTGTATATGCCTTTTGGTTGTATGTGGTTTTGACGACCCCAGTAGCATAATACCTATTTGCCATGTTCTATTGATTACTACTGTCAGTATGTTATTTTATGTCAAACCTCATCAGTTCTGGCCTTTGTTTTATATTTGGGCATCATGTATGCTCCTATCAGGGGTGGCATCAGGTGCCAGTCATGCTTCCTCGGGTTGGGGTGTGACAGGTAGCACCTACGTTGCAGTAATAACAGAGAGACAGAATGGTAGGCTAACAGTGCACCAAGATGATAATATGAGTAATTATATTTGTGAATTTGCAGGACATAATTGGTTACGGTAATATATAAAAATTTTGAGTTTAGAGCAACAGAGAAGTGGGAATTAAGTTTTATTTTGTGTCGATGCATATCAATTATTTTTCTTTTATGTGAACTAACTGTAATAGGCCGATGATGCTTACCAGTACGTGTGGTGTACAAATACTACTCTTGCTATTCCTTTTTTATGTAGGTCGTGCAGGATGAAGTTCGTCTCAGATTAACAATCACTCAGCGACAACTTCTGTATTCTTCCATGGATTAAGTTGTGTCTTTTATTTGTCGGTACTCAGTTGTAGTGCTTTCTTACCCGTTTAGACTAGATCTTGAGAAGAGTTTTGTTAGTTGGGAGGTTCCTTTATGTTTATCTTGATTGAGTTGTAAAAAATGATGTAAATAAAGAAAATTTGATTCATGAATCATAGATAATTATGTTTTATTGATATATTGTTGTCTAGGGAAAAGGGGTTATCCTATCTATTGGAGTCGAGTACCTACACTGCCTATATAGTTGGTTCA
>JACEIK010004515.1:17152-81056 GCA_018107945.1 Datura stramonium
TCAATATTATCAAATTGAAGAGAACTCCCTTCTACCTAATTGCTTGTTTTCCGATTTGAAATTCAACCTATGTCTAGGAGAACCCATTAAACAAGGATTTTCCTTGAGTCATTATTGATTAATGCTAGCCAAACCTAAATTTGCTTTTTCAAGCCTCAAAAAGGTAATTGGGCAGGATTGGATGACTTTCATCACCAATCACATATTACAAAGCAAAAAAAATCAATCAAATATTCATATGCCCAAAATCAATTTTAACAAATTGGGATCATAAGGGTTCACATATCTAGATCTAGGTTTAGTTACCTATAGCTAGAAGAAGAACAAAAGCAAAGTAATTAGACATTCTTACCAAAAGAAATTGAAATCTTCAATAGATGAATGAGAATCTTCAATTACAATCTTGATCTACAATCTACTTTAAAACTAGGGCTAAAACCAGTTAAGTTCTACTCTCTACACTAAGCATGAACTGAATAATAAAAAAAACTCCCTAAAAGTTAAAATAAAAATGTATTTATACTATGTCCAAAAATCCATTAAATTCAAACATCAGAGTGGCAGGTGTGCAGGGACGTACCTTCCTTTGGAAAGTCAAACTTTCCTTTAAACATTCTTTTATTTTTATGCTTCTGTCCCATGACTTGTCCTATTTGGAAAGTCGGTCCGTACATTGCTCTATATTTTATAAATCCCATTTTTCCAAGCTTGGGTCAAATTTTCAATTGATGGACCGTTCTTTTGGAAGATGGTCCGTCCTACCAACCATACTTTACAGACCCATTTTGATGGGTTTTTGGAATCTGCAGCTGGGAAGAGATGGACTGAGATGCTAACTGTCTTTTAGATCGACGGCCCGTATGTTGCTTCGTCTTTTGAGCAATTTTCTGGCCCAAAATCCTTTCTTCTTTCAAATTCTTAGGTTCATGAAACATAGAACAATAAGGCTACTTAATTTAACTCCTAAAGACATGTAAAATGACATGAAAATAAGTAAAGATGTGTCGCTAATCCCCGACACATCAACACCCCCTCAAGAAAACCAAGAAGAGAACCTACCCTACACCTTACTAATGTCCCGGATTCACAAATTATCATGACTAGGGTAGTTGTCAACAACATCTACCAACACACAAAATTCAATCCAGCCACCCCCTCTATCAATCAAAACATAGTTTCTCGCAACCATTTGAACTAAGCATGCAACCTCCACTTATGACATTATGTTAACATGCACAAATCCAAATTAGAGAAGTGAAATATGCTAGCCATTCGAATCCACATGTCCTCAAAATTATACAAAGGAAAGTGTCTTTTCTCTGAATCAATGAAAACACATACAACAAGGACACACAAGATCAAGAGAGAAGAGAAATGCACCAACTCTCACAAAGAATTTCACAAGATAAGTCACAACTGCCATATTATTTCCCATTTACTAAAGTGCCTTTCTTTTCGGATAGTTGGGTTGAGATCACATAAGGGCTTTTCTAAGCTTGTAATGAAGGTTAAAGGGATGGTAGGGTACAATCTAGGCTTTCAGTGACTCACTTTTCCACTTTGACCACTTCATCACTTTTCACAACCGTTTCACCTTTTTGATCACTTCTTTTCATTCCATCTTTGTTTTGACATTTTTCACCCCCCCAAGGTGTTTTTGTGAAATCAACTTCACTTTTCTCTTTTCTCTTTTGCTTTCTTTTCTTTTTCTTCTTTTTAGCTCATTGCTCCATCACACCTTAGGATATGCTCATACCACACTTCTTTTCTTATTTCTTTCTTCCCCTCCTTATCACCCCCAACTTACTACTTTTTTCTCAATTTTCATTTATTTTCAAGTGTTAAGGAGGATAGGTTCAAAAGAGGGTCAACTTCAGAATTGGCTTTGGCTTTTATTTCGGTTGATCAAGAAAAATGTCAAAAAGCTCAAAGAGGGAGACTATAGTTTCATGCATCATTTGGTAGGTCTCTTTAGGCAAAGGTGTCTTGTGAAGCACAAAGAAGGCCTAAGTTCATCTCTATAACCCATAGTCAATCCTAGATTCAGGCACAAGTAGCAAGACAAGTTCTAGAATGTGATCAAATCAAGTGAAGAAACAATTTTCTTCTCCATACATTGGCACATGGATATAAGAATGACTAACACACCACTCTCACTTAAGAAAACATATGCCAACAAGTCATGTTACAAATGGATATGTACAACTTAATATCAAATAGATATGGTAACAAATTTTTAAGGAGGGTATTATTTTCAAAAATCAGCTCAAGTATGCAAATAGCTAAATTGCCACAACCACCTAAGTCAAAATAATTTATTTACCCTAAGACGGCTCAACAAAATAGGTTGGTACCCTTATGAATGTCGTCTAGATATCCATCATTGAGCCCATACACTATGACACTTAACTACTTTTATTCTGCCAGATTCAACAGAAAGTACGCCTCTCGAGAAAGAACCATGGGTAAGGAAATGAAGGAGGGCTATACACTATAAAAGAAAAAAGAAGTTAACCTAAGAATGAAAAAGAAGAACTATACTAAGAAATCTGTAAAATGGACCAACATGGATCACAAACACGCATCATTAATTCATCATACACATACAACCATACATATCAGAGTTTTGAGACAATTAAACATTATACACACATCATACATCCAAAATATCCACCCCTACCTAAAAATAATGCAACGCCCTCTATGCATACACAAAACAAAGGGAGGTAAAAAAGTAGCAAAAACTTCCTATAGCTCTCAGATCGTGCTACTTCTCATCATCTTGTGGTGGCATAGAAGAGCTACCCTCTACTCATGAACACAACCTCAGGTGTGCAATTATGATGCCACTATTGCTCGGCACAAGGGCCTCTGCCTTGATAGTGGATAGTTCTAACTCTATTAGTGGAGTCTCCAGGGTTGGAACCTTTCCCTTATCTGTTGTTGGAATCCAAACCTCTATTTGGGTCGATGTTTGGGCAGGAATGTCATGCCATAAAATAAGGGGAGGGCGCGACTAGCTCATGATGCCTAACTAACCAAGGACCCGACTATATGTCATCTATAACTATAATACTTAGGTCGTGTAGGCCACCTGTCACAATCAGGTGGAGTAGAAATATGGACCCATAAGGTCTCAGCAATAATAGATAAATATTTGAAATACGGATGAGGCTATGACCATACTAACCCAAGAAACAAAAAGCCGACAAGGCCACAAACTGAATAATTGTCATGACCCAAGTTTACACCCTAGTTGTAACACGGGACAAGAAACCCCGAAAGGCTCCAAGTCGACCCATGGAATAATCATGGCATAACACTTAACAATAGAAATGACCCACAACGTGAATAAGGCGGAAGCTAATATCAAGAATCTAATAGAAACCATAAGAACAACTTTTAACAAACACTTAGATACAACACTGCATATGTCTAGACAAGTCTGAAAGCCTTATACTAAACTGATGAGTTGCTGGGACAAGCCCCAGCTAACTCCTAAAATCTAAAAATTGAAACATAAGGAAAATGAAACATAAATCACATCCTTGGGAGATGAGGACTCACCACTATCAGTTGGGAGAGGAAGAAGCGTATTTGACCAGGAGGCTGAGTTCGGAGACCTGAATCTATATAATGAAATGATATAGCACATAAAGGCGCGTGGTCAGTACTTGGTATGTATTGAGTATGCGGAAAACGTAAATAAACTAAAACATGCAAGTGAACATGAAGGAAATAAACCAAACACTTCAATGATAATATAATTGAAAGGGGATACAACAACCTTATATGAAATATACATACGCATTTTAGTGTAACAACTTCATAAGGGAATTTACTGAAATATGATCAACCGACACACAAGGTTATGAATTAAACCAATACAAAGGACCGAAGCCATGACTGATATCATAGAGGGTCACTGGCTGTCTAAGGAAGCGTCCCTGAATGTCAAAGGGAAATGTTCTCGGCTAGAGAGGATCCCTAACTACCGAAGGGAGAGTATGCTCTGGTATAGAGAGTCACTGGTTGACTAAGGGAAACGTTCTTAGCTAAAGAGAATCCCCACTGACTAAGGAAAGCATTCTCAGCTAAAGAGAATCCCGACTGACTAAGGGAAACATTATCTGCTAAAGAGAATCCCGACTGACTAAGGGATTCTCAGCTAAAGAGAATCCCGACTGAAGAAGGGAAGCATTCTCAGCTAAGGAGAATCCCGACTAGCTAAGGCTAATCTAAATTTCAACAGCTAATCAGAGAGGAGAAACATTTACTGATTTCATCATACAACATTCATTTCGATAGGATTAGGGCTAACTTCAATTACACACAAGCTGAATAGTCTGAAATATCATTCTCATGCTTTATCATCATAATTCTCATTGTCACAGAGTCAAATCAATATTTGCTCAATAATCTTGCACTAACAAGCATGCCATAGATTCACATTATGCATTATACTTCACGACATTCATATTCCGAATTCATCTCATTCAATATGTAGCATAGGGTCATGCATTTTCCATAGGTTCAATTCATACTTTATCATAGATACAATTCTTCATTTATTTTAATTTACAAACAACCCATACATTTAACTCATACCTCATCATTTACAACAAAATCAAGGGAGAAGGATACATTTTCATTTTATAAGACCCATTTCATAATTTACTCCAATTCATGAAAAAATGCAATAATTAGGCCATTATCATAGATTCATCTCATACCCAATCGATTTCATCAAAAACATAGTGATACTACATAATTTACCTTCAATTGTTCAAGCCCATTGATCACGGGAAAAACTATAGGGCCCGTGATACGCTTTATAGCTTAAATTAGTCGTGTTGTCTAAGTTATTTTATACATTTTCATGTGATTTTATATAAAAGTGAAGCTATGTGCTAACCAACATGATTAGCCTTTGTTTTGTAGGTTTTTGATGACTTTTAAGGAGCTAATTCATGAATTGGTGAAGTAGAGGCTTGGAGAAGGAATAGTAGAGGCTTTGAGAAGGAATCAACACGCGAACGCCGGCAAAGAGGAGGCCTAAACAGCCTACCTTTGCCGGCAACGTGCCACATGGGAAGGCAGGTTTGCTTCAAGACAGCCCCCGGCGCGTTGGGCGCAGCTACCAGGTGGCCCGCGACCAAAGGTGTGTAACGCACCGCCCAAGCAGCCGTGCCACGTTGCCACGCGCATACAAGGTGTCGCGAGCCGATTTTTGGGTTGATTTCCTGAGCTTTCGCGATGCCTCCGTGTCACGGGAGGTAGTGCCTGCGATACACTCCGTGACACGAGCCATTCCACGACAGCCAAATTATGCAGGTTCTCCATTTACTATAAATAGGACCTTTAGCTCCTAATTCCATGGGGTCACGATTTTATTCTCGAAACGTATAGGAGTGAAGTGTGGAGCAGTTGGAGAACTCATATAGGGTTTATCAAATTCCTTCTCATATACTTCCACCCTATGTAAGTATGTAGTTTAGAGTAGATTAATAGTAGATTAGAGTAGTTTTACGAACATGCATGGCAAGAACCCTTCCTCTAGGTTGAAGCCATGGATTATGATTGTAATTCTAAGGATATTGTTTTGGAATTAAGTTATTGATTGTTATTATCGTCTTGCATTCTTGATTTGTTGGTTGTTTTAATGATTGATCACCATGAACGAATATTTGTTAGCTTGGGAAATAGCTTGAGAAGGCATTACCTAGGTCAGGACATGAGATGGGAGCATGAAGTAATCTCGAGAGTGTTCCGTGTTTGGATAGAAATATACCTAACACCTTGCTTGGTTGACACACGGGGGTTATGAAAGACCAACTTGGGATGTCACATCACCACTCGAAGAAGTAGAGCTGAGGCTAAGTTGAGTTAAATGGTTAGACGTATAAAGTCCCTAATCGTTTCGTAACCACAAATATACCTGATTGCCCGCGACTAGAAATTAAACTCCTCGGCTCACAATGATGCAGTGAGCCTAGATTGCCGTGTTTAGAGGCTCGAAAGACCATGAACATGCAATTCCAGTTATGTGAAATAACAATTGATAGTTCCATGCTTATTCCATTGCAAATCGTATTATCGCATGATTATCCTGGGTTTTTGACTCTATGTTGCTCCTAGAGCACTTTCAGAATATGTCGTTGACCCAAACTTAGACTTAAATATTCTTCAAATGAAAATGTCTATCATCAACACTTAGGTATTTAAGATCATTACTAGAAATGGATAGTTAGAGGAATGGGTCCAGCCCCCGTGGGTTCGACATTCCTGCCTTAAAAAGAGCCACTATATTACTTAAAATGACCCGTACACTTGCGGGCTCATCACCCATAAACTCTAAACTCATCTCAACATAGTTATCAATGGCATAATCGGGTTATTAGGGATAATCATACAATATTCACATATTTTAATACGACACAAGTTACTATGATAATCAAGTGAATAATAAAATCCCATTCACGTTCGAGCAAACATATGAAGAACGTTCTATACTCATGCATTTTCATTATCTAACCCACAATGTGAGACCACCCATTAATTTATATCCCAAATTAATTCATAATCACAGTAGATTTAGGCATCCAAGAAAATGTAGAAGAAATTAACCATCACACAAACCTCTAGATCATACTTTTCTAGATTAATTGAAATTGGTTTTTTAATAAAATATCTTGGGGCACAAGGATAGAAGAATATCCTTGTTGAAGAACCCACATACCTGCTTCGAAGAATCACCCACTTAAGCTTGACCTTGAAGTCCTTGAAAACTTTCTTTAAGGATCCTTGAACTTGAGAGAGAAAAAGGAAAAAGGGTTTGAGAGAGTGTTTTTGAGAGAATGAGAACAAAGCTTAGAAAACCCTTATAAACATAAATACTTAAAACGACATCACTTAAGAACTGGGAGCATAGGATTTTACCAAATTACCCTTGGGAAAAACATGAAAAATTACTGAACTGGAACCACGAGTTCTCAGGATGCAGTCATTGTTTCCTCTAACGACTCATCGTCACCGTCCGTTAGGTGCAATCGGAATTCCCTCATGTCTTCAAATTTTCTCCAAACAACGACTCGGAGCAGGGACGGGTCGTTACTTTCTCTAATGACTCATCAAAACCATCTGCTAAGCCACCTACTTGAAACCCTGCTCCAACCCACGACCACTCACAACGACCCATTAGAGACCCAACAAGTCGCTACATGACTCGCCTTTCCCAATAGCCCAAACTAAAATCTCACCACGACTATTTCCACGAATTCGCTAGGATGAACCAACGACTCGTTAGATTAATCGCTTCCAGGCCATTTTGCAGATTTTACTATTGAACTCATGTCACCCGAGTTTTAAATCTTGGAAACTTTTCGGGTGTTAAAATAATCTCTATACATACTAAGTCCACAAAGCCTTTAAAGAGTAAATTGAAATTGATGGCTCCGAACAGGCTCTAACCTACCCATAACTATAAATCAAAACTCACACCGAATAACGAAGCCTTCAGCCCAAACAAGAGAGGAGCATACCAACACATCTGCTGATCTCACAAATTGCTATAGCAACTGCAATCCTTACCAACTCCGGCACCTATGGAATAAACATAGGTCCCTGAAGAAGTGGACGTCAATACAAATGAAATGTACCTCGTATGTGAGGTCTAAACAATAAATGTGCGATATCAATCCTATAATATATTGAATCACCCATAAACATACGACATATAGAGATAACCAGAAACTCTACAACCTACAGCTAATAACAACTCACTATAACATAAGTGAACTCCAAGATAACTATCAAGAATAAGGAATAATAACAACCTAGGATCCCAGCTGCCAAAACCAGAATTACTCTATACCGAGGTGCAAATGAAATCAAATAGTGCACAGGAAAAGTTATAATTGTAATGCCGGCGGCCAGTCGACCATAAATTCATATATAAATTTCGTCCATTTGGTGTACCACTAGGTAAAATAAAAATATCTCCAATAGAAGTATCATACTAGGGTAAAATAAAATATCTCCAACCATAACACACTAGGTAAAATAAATATCAATTATAATCATAAACGGAATTGATAGAGCTTATACTAAGTCAATTTAGCACATATAGAATATAAATGATAAATGCTAAATTGCCGTCTCGAATAGCTCTTCAGAACACATAATTTCAAGTGAGAACATATAACATATAAAGCTGTGGTGCTGTGCACTTAAATGCATGTATTCAAGACTCGTATAAACTATAAGAAGGTGAAGATGACATAAGAGTTTGAACAAAATTTTTGGACCTTGTTCGAAGGGACATTAGAGCTCGAAAACATTGTAACTTATCATTCGTCTTAAGGGAGAACGACATAGGTCTCCCATGGCCTCACATATCTCAACACATACATGAAAAGATAGACAACCATGTTAAGTAACAACCTCTGACCCTGGTGACTTAATAATAACCTCTCAGGTAATCTATTGGAAAACTAAATAGTCATATCTAAAAGGCTAAAGTTATACACATATCTAGGACATTCACATAGAGCATTCGGACCGGGAGTTCCTCAACTTAACCGATTTCTAGCAAACTTACATTTACACATATTTATATATTGGGAAATATGTATACATGAGGACTCTTTTCTAGACTTAAGAAACGTAAATAATAAGTGATAATAAATAAACATAAAGACGTGTGACTCGAGTATAACTACACAGCTACAACATGAGAACCGCCTAGATTAAGACTTCTCACTGAAGGGACATACAAAGACTTGAGTTCATAGACTTTTGCAAATTCAACATTTGATTGAGTCGCTATCAAGGTTCTCAGAATATGAGTACTTGAAACTTCTTGGATTAGCATCACATGTTTTAATGTAACTTATGAACATGAATACATAGCTTACGGATCTAAGATCCGAGTTCTTTAGCTTAAACATTTGCAAGTCATTTCAAGGACTTCTTTATAGGAAAATAAAGACCTATAGCTGTAATTCGACAACATTCGGATAATTTACACAATCTTGAAACTAATTTAGAAACTAAGATAAGCCTAACTCATTATAAAAGCATAGAAGTTTTTAGGATTAACCTATTTATGAGTTTGAAGACAATTCAATACTTAGACAATTAACTTAGCATAATCGTATTGAAGCATAGCGAGGAACTCTTTTTTTTTAAAACTAAAGTTACTACTTTACAGATGTTCAACCTAATTGATTCGTACAAGGTCGTCACATAATATTCACTATATCATTTTAAAATATAATGTATTTAGACCACTTATTTTACTTAATGCCTTGGCAACTCTCGTAGGCCTGAGGACTAAGAGTTCTAGTAAACTTATATGGTGACATTCTCAAGACAATTTTTATTGCCTTAGCGTGTAACTTGAACATAAGCATAAGCTTATATATATATATATATATATATATATATATATATATATATATATTATTTCCTTATATAACCCGTTAACATTAAGATACTATGTATAACTCCGCCCATAAATATAGTTCCATAGACATATAGATAGTTTGCACATTCGAGTTCTATTTTCCAATTTTATCTTGTTAGTTGGTTAAGAAACGCGTTAATTAGTCGCTTAGCTTAAGGGAGAGGGACAGGGGACCTTCTCAGGCCCTATGTACCTTTAAAACATTTATTTACTGTGTAGTAGCTATTGTAAGGCAATTCGCTTCACACCCTCGTTAGCCCTTTATTGACTAAATCGATTTTAAATATTAGGTTCCTCGTCATCGTCTTACATGTTTACTAATTTACTTAGAAACTATAATGTAAACACTCTTGAACTACACATATATAACTTAATATAAACGACCATCTCACGCGCCCATGCTAAGGATTGCACACTTTTCAATTTACAATAACGGGCTGGCACTCGGCCAATTGTCTTTTCATTTTACATGCATGCGTTATAAATCTTTAGCAATCCATAACTTAATACCAAGTAATTATAACATCTCGGCAGAACTAAAATATGCTACTACATAAACTTAAGTATAGGGAAATTCAAGATTCATCATCAGCATGAATTCGTGCGTGAAAATCAAGAGACAGAGCGCTCTTGTATACCTTGTTCCAACGAGTTTTTCATAGTTGCTTCTTTCCTCCAATAACCACATTTAGTCTTCTTAAATTCCTTTGCTATACTCATGCACAAGTTTGGTTTGAGCAATTTCCAGCCAACGCCACCCCAACAACAACCATAACAACAATACAAAACAACATTTCAATACTTTGTTTTAACTTGTTTCCACAACCTTTAAGGGGAAAAATGAAATGGTAAATTGACCTAGATTTTCTTGTGATAACTCCCCACCACAAAAGGAGTATTTTATCAGAAAAACACAGGTATATCAACCTCCAAAATGGGGCATAAACTTCACCCAAAATACATCAAAAATGAGCCACAAAAACAACTTCAATTTCTAGCTTTAGCCAAGGAAACTCTTGCAAAGTTTAATAGCTAGAAACGGTTACCCTTTTCTTGTCTTCCACTCCAACTAAGATGGAGTATCTTGGAAAATTAACATGGTTTCAAATATAGCTGCTTCACTGCCCAGAACATGGCAGCAACTTCAGCCAAACACACATAAAGGAAAAACAATTCAGTCTAGCTTCCAATTTTTCAACTTTTTAGCTAAGATTTTTTGTAAAGTTTAAGGGGTAGAGTCCTTACCTACTTCCTTTTATCCAACCTTTACCAAAAAGGGAGTATATGCAGCTTAATAATGCTCCAGAAAACGAAGCAAAGACATCATAAACATTCTGCCAAAAGGCAGCGACAAGACTCATCGATGCCTTCAACAAAGGCAATTTTCTTCACTTGGATTGAATTTTTGGTTGATGATTTTCCTTAATTTATCTTGCCCGTGGATATAAAATACATAGAAAGTGTCCCCTAAGCAGGAAGCTCAAAATTTGATAGGATGATATGATTTAGCATCAACAACATGATAAATAGGGAAGGGCAGGAGGCGGTGCTTACGTCACTGCTTAATGGGTCTAAAAGAAAATAGCCATAGCTTTATTCTAAACTCCGATTGATGAAGGGTATGATTTTCTTAAAACTGCAGTCAAATAACTTTAGTTTGATAGGTCGTAGTACTTCTAACTCATTATAGATTGGGAGATATAATCACTTAAAATAGCTCCTTGTGAAAGTGCACATACTCTTTATTTTCCCTTTGTACATGCTTCGTCCTTACCTATGGCCGCATACAGCCTGCATTTATGTCAATACGATATACAAATGAAAAATAAATCATCAAAAATTTTCTATGTGTAACAAGGAACCCGCTCCCCGTATAGTACTACCTAGTAATTGGGACTACTTTTAGTGGTACGAGCCGAGTCTCAGCTAGTAGAACAAGCACTACCGTGGAATAAAATCCATAATGTTGGAAATATGTGGTGTCTTGTCCACTAGTAGTATCTACACCTCATCCGGATGCCGCTCACACATCTCGCATATCAAGCACAAAGAGCTCTAGTCTACTCTAAGTCTGCCAGATGTTAGCAATATTAGACGCACCGGCACCTCCTCGCAGCTGGTGCAATTGGGCATCCATGGCTTCCAGTAATATCAAGGCCTCATGCAAGGTCGTCAGCGCTGTCCCGAGCACTGAAGTTCTCCTAAACAATAATGGCCACAGCGTCGATAGATCCACAATCCACGGCCAACCGCTCTACTCTATCTACCCGTGAGGCCAACCCAAATATGAATCTCTAAATAAGAGTGATGGCCCTAGTGGAGCACCTAGCATAGATACTGTGGTGGTTGAAGTTGCTTCGCTTACTAGGTTTACCTCACCAACGGCGAAAATAGGATCCTTAACTGGAGTCCCTAACCATCTATAGTGGGCCTCAAGGGGGAAAGATGGAGCTTTAGGTCGCTTGCCATGGTGACCATGGTTTTGTCCTTCATCATGGTAATATCAATCACCTAGCAAGAATCCATAAATATATCCTCCCTCTATAAGATAAGAACCCCGGCCCTCGACATGTATTGATAAGGCAGGAAATGAGGGAGGTGGGATAGTCTATACCACTCTATCCTTCGCCCATGCTACCATCTCGAAAAATATTACTCTTCTTATCCATGATGGATGCCATAATGAGAGCCTGTCCAAGTGGTAGCTTATTGTCACTCTTCATTGGGCAAACTCGTTGTAAACCATATTACCAAACTGGTAGAAAGACAAATGTCTCTTGAAGATGTCGGTTGTATCAGACACAACCAAAACTGGGCAAAATCTCTAGCTATCACGCTGACTATCCATCCTCTAGCCAGTCTACCTCTGTCAGTAGCACTGCTCATAAGCTAAGGGGTCCACCATCTCATAATCATCACCTAAGTAGCACTAGTTGATCGCCTTTAGCCTGATATCAATATACCTCACGGATCACCACCAGCGTCCATGAGCCCATTCATTTTGGCACTAAGCTGATCTCTATGGCTCTATAATTATAAATTTTATAATTAGCGTTCAATAGTTCACTCACTATTGTTTGAAACTCCAAGAAGTTAACCTAGCGTCATGGGTTTTACCAATGACACCAATCAGTAACGTTTTAATCTTCCTCTTCAGCATTTCCCCGATGGATTCTTCCATTGACCATGCTTCATCCGTAAGTAATGAGCTCCCTAGTGCCATAGACTGCCCACCTAATCCTACATCTCCTCCCCTTGTTTGCGTCTTAACTCTACTGTTGGAGAAAAGGAGGTCTGACTAGATGATTCCTCAACAGCAGCCTCGCTAGCGGAAATGTCTATCTCTAGCCCCTGAGATTGGGCATGGTCATGGTCATCACTGCATCGGGATGTAGTTCCTAGAGTTGATGCCTTCGCCGGATGCCACCGCAGCCGATGGAATGGGAGACACATTTCTGCTCTTGCTACCCGAGGCAATACCTCCTCGTCCTTGTCCACTAAGCGAGACCTCTTGGGTGTACTTGACTTGCCTCCTCAGGGAAATGCTACTTTGCATCCCATTTATCTATGATCATGCACAAATATTTTAGAACATAGACTCGGGGAGTCATGGAAATAACATAAAATCAATCTAGGATGGATCATGGCTACTGTCATTTGAGTCCGAAAGTTTCAACTTATCGCTTCAATTTATGGTTCTAGGTCAGATGTCCTTGAAAGATGGTCCATCTCTTGATTCATGTTTTGACTCAGTGGGTTGGTAATTACGTGTTTAATGATGGAACCAAAGACGGTCCTTCTATTCTTCTGTCAACTGGGTACCCAATTAATGAAGCACTTGGGCATTTTCAATTTTGGAGAAAACTTGACAAGGATCGGCTAATCCATATTCAAGTTCAAGAAACAATTAGCAAACAAATAAGAAAATTCACATTACCCTAAGCCCCGTCTAATCGAACCAGCAATTTAAAACCCAAGTCCCCCTCCCCAAATGTTATACTCCAAAGAAATTCCACAACCCCACCTTAATACGTATTATAACATCACATTAGGCATGAAATTAACAGCTTAAAGATGAAGAATAATAATAAAAAGTATTTATGTGCTTATGTTGTGAAGAAGGCCAATGGAAATGGGTGAGAAACCATAGAATTCTTCATCTAGATGTGTGCTTGTGAGGAAGGAGTGTAATGGAATAAGGTGTTGAAGCTCCAACTAGCAGCAATGGAAGAATTTAAAGTAGGGAAGAAAAGGAGAAATGGAGAAGAAGAGAGGTGATCTCGGGAGAAAATAGCATGTCGAGTGATGCTTTATACCTTAAAATTAGTCTTGTTTATCTAATTTATTTTATACATTTTCATATAATTTATATACAACCAACATGATTAGTCCTTCTTGTTTTGTAGGTTTCAATGATTTTGAGGAATAATTTATAAGTTGGTGAAATAGAGGAAGGGAGCCTGAGCAATTACAAAGTCGGCAAAGAGCATGCCATGGCAAGGCCGAAGGCGCAGTACAGTTAATGTACGTGCGTGTGCTACGCCCGTTCGTTCGTTTGATGACGACACGCAAGTGCACGTAGTCGAACAGCAGGTAAAATGGCTCAAGTAAGCCAAGTATCGATCCACAGTGACCGACCAAGGTAACAACAATCTAATCTAATGTCAATAAACTTTAACTCAAAAATGCAAACAACAAATGTAAGAAGATTTTTGGGATTTTGTTTCTAATTTAAACTAAATCGAAAATGAATATACAATTTGAGTCTGAACTATAGCAGGAGCATGCTGAGGCTAAAACGAACATGCGAGAAATAATTTATCGATACAATTTGGATTTAATCTTTCCTCCGCCAGTTGCTAGTCAAGAATTATTGCCTATGGATTAGTATTTAACCCAACTTAAGAATCATGAACCTTCCACCTACATTTCGTGATAAAAGAAATTCATGTTCAAGCCATACAAAACCAATTCCGTAATTGACTAATACGACTTTCGTGTATATTTCTATCCGAAGGTAAATAAATTTCAATTTTCCTCAAACTAAGAAAAGATATATCCTATCAATTCACAACTTTCAATTTCTTGCTCTTTCGAATGAAACCGAACTTTTAAATATACATTAACATACACACATTAATGCGTGAAGAACAAGAATTAATAGAACAACCATGGCAGAAAAGAGGAAAAACCAAAATGATCAATAATTACATTTCACTACAAATGTTCTTAACCTCAAAGAAGAAGTGAATTTAGCCACTCATTTGTGGATTAAACATCGTCAAATGAGTGTAAATCATACAAACAATTGAAATAAAGGAGAAAGAGATAGAGAAAAACCCTAGGATTTTCGTCCCCTCAACTCGCCCGTAACTCCACGCTTCTTGCTCAACCAAGTCAGAATAATTAAAAATGAACCTAAGTGTTCTATTTATACTGGGTGGGAATTCTTCTCCCCTTGATTGACATAACGTGTCACGGGAAGTGCACGCAGAGCACCGCCTCCGTGACACGGCATGAACGCTGACCCTTACCGGAATCTGGGTCTTCCGTACTTAAGCCCAACGTACACGACAAGTAATGCGGGGTTTGGGCTAACGTGCCACGATCCAACGCGCACTTACCGGGAATTCCATGTTCCAGTGATTGTATCCACCGGCCACGAAGGCAATGCGGACCTTCACTGAACTTTGCCAATTTAAATCATCCGGGAAGATCAGATCCATGATGGCAAAATATGGACACGGCTCCATCGCGGTGCCCCTTAATTCCCTCGCTTTCCTTGGCCTTTTTCCTCGCTCGCTTTCCGGTGTCCATTCCCAATTTCAACATGCATCTTAGCTTCCTAAAATTGTATTTTTCCCGCAAAACAACACTAATCATGTTGGTTAGTATAAATTCACATTTTACTATAAATTACATGATAATGCACAAATAATGATATATAAAAAAGACTAAATGAAGTATTTGAGTATCACTTGGGCATATAATTCTGCCTAAGATCACTTACCCCACACTTAAAACCTTGTTCGTCCTCTAACAATAAACTCACATCTCATGCAATTGACACCCACGCATAGCTACTTTGCCTCCGGAGCACTGCTACTTATAACATTATTTACTATAGAAAATCATCAAGAAAAACATGCATAGTCTCAATAATACAACGACATTAAACACATCAAGACCTCCTAACTCAAGAATCGACTCTCGATATCGCAAACTCATGCAAATCAGCTGATCAAGATATCCGACACGAAATTTAAGCTCTTGTCAAGCATGTGCCTCACAACACAAAGGAATTTCCTTTTCAATGACATGAATCAAAACATTACATGCAGGGCATATAAAACGATTTCGCTCTCTCTCCCAAAGAATTCACATGCATCATGTCATGAACCATAGGCTTGCCTCAAGTGTATTACTCCACTAATATAAGGATGTGATGTAAGATCGAGATCAATGGGTTCTAATATAAGTTACTTTAACTAGTTAATGATCGGCTAACCAATAATAGCAACTAGCATCCTTAAGCGCTTTTCAATACATCCATCACATTATGGGCATTGTTTCTTCCTTCATCCTCCCATTCTTGAAGTCTTTTCTTTATTTTTGTCCCCATTTCTCGTAAGCACACTCGACTAAATAACAAAGATTAGTTACACATCTTACATTTTATTTTAATTCTTACAAACAAGTGCACTCTTGACCTTTTCTTTTCTTTTCACCACTTCAGCTTTTTCTTTCTTTTCACAATTCTCAATTCTCTGACACTATGGGAAAATTATTTTTCTTGAGCTCATAAGAGTTTTAGATCAAATTCATGGATAATGAAAAGAAGGGGTTAAGCTCAAGCTTACACCTTTTCACGAAAGAAAAATAGGCTAAAGGCTCACGCTGAATTAGGATGTACATTCAAGGTGGGTATGATAATGAAAAAACAAACTGGTTAATCAACGAAACGCCTAAATCCTTTCCTCTACACTACACTTCCTTCATTTCGTTCGTACACACACCAGGGGCAAGTTCTGTAGACAATTCACGATAGCATGGAATAATCAAACTCACCAAACAATTTCCAAGCTGCACATGCTCAACTCAAGAAATATTCACGTAATTCTTCAATCAGCCAATTACAATAATTCAAATATTAAGCCTCAATCACACCGAATCGAACTCTATGGACTAGGTATCTAAATATATACTACAAAGTTGCATGCTTTCATACGAATCACCTTGCATTCTAAATATCATGTACAACACGCAACAAGAATTTCTACACCATAAAGTAGCTTACACGTTTGGGATACAAACAAACAAAAGAAAAAATAAACGAAATAAAAAAACTACTCCTATCGACTACATTTCCCAAGACGGTCATCATCCATCCATCATAGGGAACGCATCACTATTTACCATCATCTGGAAGGGGACTATTCTCGATAAAGCAATCAAAAACAAAATGCCGAAACCCAATCATAAAATAATTCAAAGATTTTTTTTTAAAAATATCGATAATTTCGATAAAATTATTTACACAACCAGCTAACAACATTCAACAACACACAACAACTTCACATTAATTACAATACCAAACATAAACACAAAATCACAAGGTAACAATTTTTCGTGCACAACAACATAACATGAATATCAACAACAACAAGACAACAAATCCAAGACCTAACTACTCCCCACCCCACACTTAAACTGAACACTGTCCCCAGTGTTCATAAATTCAGCATAGCAATGTATGTGGTGGTAAACTCCCTGACTTCAATCGAAGTATTCAACTTCTTCTGTCGTGTGCCATTGCCTTGTCTCCCATGTCTCGACCGCCCCCATCGTCCTCATCCGACTAACATTGGAGTCCTCACGATGTGTCTCCTCATCAGTGGGGACGTCGTCGTCCACGGGCTCCACAAAAAAGCTGGCCCCACCTGACATAGAGCCCTAGCATTTTCACCGAAGGGTAGTCTAAGTCGAGCCACAACTCATCCTCCGTTGTCGGCCTCCCGCCTATGCACAATTGGAGCATCCGCATCTCAACATGCCGGCTATGTGGCCGATCATCCCGAGCATGTCGTCGGCTAGTGTGAGAACTGGCCTCGTAAGTGGTGTCGTAGGTGCCTTGGTCTTTGTGACGTCCATGGCACGCTCTATCCATCTATGGGATGTAGTCCAAAAAGGCCTCTTCCTTAATATCTGTGCCCGCAGAACGTGGTCGCAAGCCACCAAACCCGCACTGCGCTCCTTGATGCAACGCAGCCATGGCGGATATGATCACCGCCTCAACATTGATCTCTGCAAATTTCATCAGGGCATCCACCAAGCACACGATCCCGAGTGATATCTGCCATGTAAACTCAATCAGGTAGGAGCACACTATCTTAAGCCAAATCCCCGGCTTCCCGTTCATTTGCGAGTAGAAGGTCCGAGGTAGCCCCTCTCTCATGCCTGCTCCAACGTGCTGTAGAACGGGCTCCACAGAGTGCCCCCACATCTGCATATGGTGGAGTGATGTTCGCCTGTTTGAGTACATGGGCGTCTCCCGTGTCCCTGCGCCCCAAATGGCATTAAGGTATGTCTATGCTGAATATTTTCCTTATTCGATGGTGTGATCATGGAGTTGTGTTCCAGTTGGCGTAGAACTCCCGAATCAAATGGAGATTGCACTTGGCTCTTCAAAGATGGTTCACCACAACATCAATCCCTGCGGTACAATTCTGGGAATTCATGCCAACGGCTCCCTTGCAATGTGCTCCTGGGAAGTATTTGTTTTCTTATGCTTTGTGTACTACTTTCCTTCGTCAGTCACCTATCGGGTTCCGTATTGACGGTGTTGGCCGCTGCCGAATTGCCGGGTGCCGCTGACTGCCGCTCCCGCCTTATCCTTTCTCCCGTGCCCGAAGGGATGCGCCTTACCTTTGTCTTGCCCTTGCCATTGTTCCCTGCCAACTGCGCATACCCCAATGTTAGTCAAATTTGTAAAATTAGCTTCTGACTAAGGTTGTTAAGCTTAGGCCACCCCACACTTAGTCTTTAGCCACAATCACAACATTACAAGACAATCATTCTTTCTAAATGCATAAAATAAAAATTTTCAGGCATTCAGAGAATCCGACGGTATAAATTCTATGTACTACTTGGACTGTACAGCTAATCACAACACACAATAATGATACCATTTCATCACATAGCACTAGCAATAACTTTTTCGACAAAAACTTAAGAATTTCAATTTACTATGTACTAACAATTTCATGCTCCCAGAAAATCATTGTTTCTTCAAAGATATTAACATTAAGAACAACCAAATCACCTCACCCAACATGCACAACCCAACAAAAATTTCACATTTCAACTCAATTTAACTTCTTCATATTCAAATTCTAACCATAAATTTACAAATTTACAAAAATTCGATCAAGCATGTATTTATCAAGTTCATACTATCACAACGATACTAGGAACATCAATCAACAATAACTTAAATGAATTCAAGCTCAATTTATACTTAGGGCAGGTTTTACCACTCACATGCTCAAAATCGGGAAAATTCACAAGAATTGAGATTGAGTTAGAGAACATACCTTAAATTCTGACATATCAAGAAAAGTTGAAGAACATAGCTCCTAGGTCCATGTCACAATAGGAAGGAGGATTTATGGTGTTTGTCGCAAGAGGGGAAGGAATGGGAAAATGAGGAAATTGGGGGTTAAAAAGTGGAATTTTTGCGCTGGTCACCCTGTGACCTCGACACGAATAGCGCCTTCAACGTGTCACGAAGGGTAACACGGAGCACCCCTCCGGTGACACGGAGCCATCTAATGGGTGTTCTGGAATTTTAGAAATTCCAAAATTCCACCTCAACGTGTCACGAAGGGTAACGCGGAGGCCCTCCTCTCCGTGACACCTGAGCCACCGCATAGCTCAAACTGCTTTGCCACTTTTTATTTTTTCTTACCTCGAGTTTTCCCTTGGTGATTCTTTGCATTTGTGCCCTCCGTTCAAAACTGAAATTCATCTACAACAAGAAATTGGTTAGAATTCCAAGGTTTTAAACACAACACAATATTTTTTTTATATTTACATTTTTATATATTTTTTCTTTTTATTGTTCTTTTACTAACTAACTACTATATCAAGTGGCTAACAAATCACGGGTTGCGTCCCGTGCAGCGCCTGGTTTACCGTCGTGGCTCAACGTCATTTAAGCTCAATAAGCCTCTAGGGTGACGGAATGCTTTCTTGAACACGCCTCGCCATGTCAGCGAGCACTGATGCACACACCGCGACCGTGGCATCTCGATCTCGCTTGCTACAACTCCAGTTTTGGGGGATCCTTCACCGGTGGTTTTCCCAATGGCTCCCGTGACTCAACACTCCGAGCACTATCAGCTCGATCAAGCACGTGATCACCGAGCTCCTCGCATTACCCACCGAAAAAGCTTGTGGCCTTGTACACATAAAATACCTCCACCTTGCCGGCGCTCGCATGGTTAGCTGCCCGCAGCTCACATCACTGCGCTTTCCTGGTAGCCAAGAAAGGACGTCCTTAAAATAGTCAATTTCCCGCGTCTGGCTCAAAATCCAGCACGACGAAGTCTACCGAGAAGATATGGAGCCCACTTGCACCAAGACGCCCTCCATAATGCTATCCGGTTCCGCCAAAGAACGACCATGAAGTTGCAAGATCATCGTTGTTGGTCTAGGGACTCCCTAGCCCCAACTTGAATACCGATGTCGGCATCAAGTTAATGTTCGCCCTAAATCACATAATCCATGAGCTCGCACATTTCCGCTTCGATTGTAATCAATTGTAAAGCTCCTGTGGTCTTTTTGAGCTTTGTGGGAAACCTATTTTGTATCCTAGGAAGTGCACTCTCCGTAAGAGCCACCGTTATGGTACTCAATAACCTGCTTGTTCTCCACGATGTCCCTGATGTACTTTGCGTACTTCGGCACTCCCCGCAAACACCAACAAGAGGTAAGTTAAAGTGTACCGTTTAAGCACTCCTCCATGAACTTTTTGAAACACGCTTCCTCTTTGTGTTTCTTTAATCTCTCGAGGGAACGGGTGGTGGGTGTTTCGATTCAGCATCCTTCTTCTTCCCTCCGGTGCTCCTCTCATTCTCTCACAAGCCCCATCAAGGAGGGTCTTTCTTGTTCCACCTCTTAAGTTGTAAACCACTCCTTGTGGTCACCGCATTCACTTGCTCGGGGTTGGGATCAAGTGTCACTGAAAGTCCTCCCTGCCTCGGTGTTTTGGGCTCCAACTAGTTGCCCAAACTGATACTCCAGCGCCTTAGTAGCTAACTGATTATTCTTTTACATCAAATTGCCACTTACATAGTCAGCCTCGCAATTGAGCTTGGTTACTATCATCGCCTTGAACATTTCCTCACGCTGGTGATTGTGGTGGAGGAGGTGCATTGTTGCTTCAAGATCGCGATCGATAGTTCGCTGCCTCCCATGATTTCTTTCCGTCTCCCCTCTTAACTCGAATCCTCTTTGATGGCTGTTAATAATTTAGCAAGAGAAATACGGGTGACTCCTCCGCCAGACTTGTAGTTGCTGCCATTGTTGGTGATTATTTCTCCTAACATTACCAACAAAGTTCAATGAATCTGGATTCGGCCAGACAACATCACTCGAGTGTTCATTACCGCCGCACACTTCACACCAAATCTGCTACACTACATTCAATGGGGCTTGAGGCTGATTCAAGCTCATATTGTCAAGTGAGTGTTGAGCTGATTCTGCAACGCAACTATTCAGGCAACGATAGCTGTAAACCATCCACTTCTAAGACTCAAATGCTCTTATTCCTCCTTCTGAAGAGTCCGCATTCCACCTGCATTTCCCGCGAAATGCGATTCAACAAAGTATACAACCCTCATAAGTCTTTTCTAATACTTGTCCCCGCCTGTTGAGTTTCAGAAAATTTGTGTGGGGTTCCAAAACCTCTATGAAAGTATGCACTAAAGACATCATTGGATTGGTGACATGTGGACAATCCTAACATTGATTTGAATCTTCCTGTTGATACAGATTCTCCTCCCTTTGTTTAAAACTTAGAATTTGACTTCTAAGTCTTGCTGTTTTACCGGATGGAAAGAATCGTAACAAGAATTTCCAGGTAAGATCATTCCCACGGGTGATGGAATTAGTGGCTCTACTTTTCAACCACTCCGTTAGCTTCTCCCAAAAGTGAAAATGGGAACAATGTAAGCCTCGATGTAGTCTCGATGACACTCCAGCCGATGTAGGAGCCACTTATCTCCAAAAATTTTGGAGATGTTGTTAGGATCCTCGTGAGGGAGACCGTGAACCGCCACTGGGTGTGCACAATTGCACCATATTCCATTTGCCGAACTCTCCCTCCCGGCTTAGGTTTGCGAATGCTAGATGTGACATTGTTAGCATGTGGATTGCCACTTCGCGAACCGCCTAGCTGCCATTTCCTCGGGCACTAACACGCTCTTACAAAGTGGTGGATTCGTGGTTGCTCCAGATTGTTTGTCTCTGAGCAACTGCAACTTTGTCTCTAGAGCTTCTCTCCTTTGACGATGGAATTGTCTTTCCTACTTCTAAGTATGAATCCAGCTCCTTGTCTCTTGCCACTGTTCACCAGAATTTAATATCTGCAAAATACAGTGCCAAGACCAAATTGTCGCACTAATATAGAAATAAGCAAACTAACACTTAAGAAAAGTTTTTACCAATTGCCATCTCAAGAATGTTTCACTAAAAATTTATTCGTTGTTTGGACACTACACGCAAAGTGCACGTGGTCGAACAAGTATTGGGTGTCCGCTAAAGTAAGCCAAGTATCGATCCTGGCTGTGTGGACTGGACCAAGGTAACAATCTAATCAAGTGTCAATAAACTTTTAACTCTAAAAATGCGCATAACAATGTGAAAAGAAGATTTTGGGATTTTTGTTTCCTAATTTATACTAAATATAAACTAATATACAATTTGAGTCCTAACTATAGTTATGAGCATGCCGAGGCTAAAATGAACATAAATGAGAAATAATTTATCGATACAATTTGATTAATCTTTCCTCCGGTTGCTAGTAAAGAATTATTGCCTATGGATTAGTATTTAACCCAACTTAAGAATCATGAACCTTCCACCTACATTTCGTGATAAAAGAAATCTGGGCGTTCCCAGCCATACAAAACCGATTCCGTAATTGACCAATATGACTTTCAGGTATTTCTATCCTGAAGGTAAATCACCTCTCAATTTTCCCAAATCCAAGAAAAGATCATATCCTATCAATTCATAACTTCCAATTTCTTGCTCTTTCGAGTGAAACCTAATTTTTTAGATATACACACATTGGCCACACATTAATGCAAGTAAGAACAAGAATTAATAGAACAACCATGGAAGAAAAGATGAAAACCAAATGATCAATAATTACATTTCACTACAAATGTTCTTAACCTCAACAAGAAGTGAATTTATCCACTCATTTGTGGATTAAACATCATCAAATGAGTGTAAATCATACAAACAATTGAAATAAAGGAGAAAGAGATAGAGAAAACCCCAGGGATTTTCGTCCTCAACCGCCTCATAACCCACGTTCTTGCTCAACCAAGTCGAATAATTAAAAATGAACCTAAGTGTTCTATTTATACCGGTCGGAATTTTTCCCCGAATAACAAGCAACGTGTCACGCAGTGCATCGCGGAGCACCGCCTCCGTGACACGGCAAGATGGTGAACACTCCACCTCATCGGAATCCGGGCCTCTGTACTAAGCACAACGTGCCACGACGTGCAATGCGGGGCTTGGCCAACGTGCCACGGCTCCAACGCACACCATTAGACCCATGTCAAGTTAATTAGGTCCAACGTGCCACTGAGGCAACGCGGACTCCACCGGAACTTGGCTAATTTAAATCATCCGGTTGCATCGCATCCGCGGAGGCGCGTGACACTGCCCATCAGCGTGCCCCTTAAATCCCGTCTTGGCCTTTCCCCGTCGCTTCGAGTCCATTCCGATTTCTCCGAACATGCATCTTGGCTTCCTAAAATTGTATTTTTCCTTCAAAACAACACTAATCATGTCAAGCTAGTACAAATTCACATTTTAACTACAAATTCCATGATAATGCAAAATAACGATAGATAAACAAGACGAAATGAATTATTTGAGTATCACTTGGGCATATAATTGCCCAAGATTAGCGCCAAAATACGTGCCACGCCCATGCCAGGCACGCGAGAAGAGGCAAGAAAAAAGTGTGCCTGGCCACGCAACGGTGCCACGCCAAAGCCGCCTGCGCGAGCGTACATTGCCACCGCGCGATGAGCGGCGTGTCACGCAGGCAGCGCGGTGACACTGGCTGCATTTGGCATCCTGGAGAAGTCAGAGAGTTTCGTGTTACTCCGTCACGGGAGGCGTTGCTCACGATACACTCCGGGCGGATACTGAGCTATTCCACGACAGGCTTAAATTTGCACGTTTCTCATTTACTATAAATCGGTCCCCTAGCTCCTAAAACCACTTGGTCATGATTTTATTCGAAACCACCTAGGAGTGAAGGGAAGTGGGAGAACTCAGCTAGCGTTTGTCAAATTCCCTTCTCTTCTACCACCTCTTGTAAATATGTTAGTTTAATTGTTTTTTCCTTGTAATTTTACGAACATGAATGGCTAACCCTCTCCTCTAGGGTTGAATCCATGAGTTATGATTGTGTTTTTATGAATTTGTGTTGGAATTAAGTTATTGATTGTTGTTTTGTCTTGCATTATGGATTATTGGTTGTTTTTATGATGATCACCATGAAACATACATCATAATTTAGGCATATGCTTGAGAAAGCATTTACCTAGGTCAGAACATGAGAATGTAGGGAGCACGATTGTATCTCATGATATAATTTGTGTTAGGATAGAAATATACCTAACACCTTAGTTGGTTGATAAAACGGGATGATTTAGAGACCGACTCGAATTATCAAGCATCACCACTCGAAGAAATAGTTGTGCAGCCTTAGTTGGCTTAGAATGATTAGGTGCATGAGAGTCCCTAATCATAACTAATGCAAACCACATCCACGTAATTAATTACCCACGAACTAGAATTAGCATCCTCGCTCTCAACGAAGTAGTGAGGCTAGTTTGTCGTGGCTTAGAGGCTCGAATAATATGAACATGCAATTCTAATTATGTGAGACGACAATGTATAGTTTCATACTTAAACCATTGCAATTTTTAATAGTGCATGATTATCTGGTTTTAACTTTATGTTGCTCCTAGAGTGAATTGTATTTCGACCAAAATTAGACTTAATTAAACCTTCGCGAAAACCTCTATAATCAATAGCTGTATTTAATATCATACTTGAACTAGTTAGTTAGCGGAATGGGTCCAAATCGTGGGTTCGACATTCCGGTTCCTTAAAAGAGCCACTATATTACTTGCGGACGCGCGAATTGGGCATGTCAAGTTTTTGGCGCCATTGCCTAGGACTCATATGTTTTGGATAATTTATCTATTTTTGTGTGATTTTTAAAACTTCCTTAAGTGTTGAGAAACATTAATCTTAGTCTGACTTATTGTAGGCATAGTTGTCCTACCGAGTCAAGTGTAAAAATAGAGAGCCAGGAACCGTTGCTGGAACCTGAATGTCAAATCCATTTGAGAAGGAGAGTAGCTCTAGAGAAAAAGCTAAAGAGAGTTCATGGAAAGGTACAACAACAACCACCCGTGGGACGAGCACAATTGTCATCAAGCAATGGCATCCTGTGACCACCGCTAAGTGGCAACTCACTAGCGACAAATGTAACTCTAGTATCCGTAAACCGCAGCCTGGAGGGAACTTTTGAGCTTAAATAGAACATGGTGCAGTTGTAACATTCTAGTGGTCAGTTCACTGGGATGGTACATGAGGACCCGCCAAATGCATTTTACAGCTTTTTAGAGATCAATGACACCTTCGTCCCACCGGCGTGTCCACAGACAGGTACGACTAACCTCTTCCCATTCTCATTGTTGGGAGAAGTGAAAGTGGTTGAAGGCCGAGCGAACTCCATAACTTCATGGGATGATTTGGCTAAGAAGTTCCTCGATCAGATTCTTTCCTTCAGTAAGATCGCAAAGTTGCAAAGTGAAATACCTGGCCAAGCATAAGCCTAATGAGAATTTATACTTGGCTTGGGAAAGATTCAAGTCATTGTTGAGAGACTGTCCCCATCACCAGCAATCAAATGAAGCGCCGTCCATACTTTTGTAGAAAGTCTAGACCCACACAAAAATATTACTACACTTTGCATCGGGTGGGCAAGCCTTGGAGAAGACGGTGGCGATGAGTTGTGGCGCTTGTTGAACACTGGAAGAAGGAAACTGAGGGCACAACAGTCATCGAGAGGGGCAGGAAAGAGACCGCTGATAGAGGTTGATGGAATGAATGCCATGGCAGCACAGTTAGCTTCCCTCCAAAGATCGATGACCGGCTCAATAAACCGGGTATGAACTACAACAATGTATGTGTTAATGCAGTTCACAAGCTCTTAGTTGGTGCGAACGGCAATATAGGGCACAATGCAGAATCTTGTGGAGCCAATCCGGAATCAGTCAATTTTGTTGAAATTGTGCATAGGAACAATCACTTCTGAACAACTCCAAACAAAATTGGCAGTGGCCACCCGAATTTTTCTGGGGTGGAAAACCAAAAGAAGAGTTATATGCACCCTCAACAATGTTAGTGAGATCACGTTGTAATAGGCAAAATGATGGGCACTGCGTGCCAGCATTGAGAAACATTGCAGAAAATCATGGAGACCCAAACACAATTAGTGGAAAATCATGAGGAGAATGTACTTAAAGAATCGCCAAGTACACCAATCTTGAAAAGAAAGTGGGTTAGATAGAAGTCAAGCCAAAACATGAGATCACGTGGGGATTACTAAGCGACATAGATCCTAACCCCTCGCGTATCAATGCCATCAGTCTCAGAAGCGGAAAGTACTAAGGTTGATGCAGTGCCTAAAGAGTTGAGAAAGGAGGTGCAACCGGAGTTGGTTAGACCAGACCATCCACCTATTAATCGAGCAAATTCGAGTGGCCGGGAAACAAATGCGCAACCTTCATTATAGCCTAAAGACAAAGACCACCACCACCATTCCTCAGAAATTCAGAAAGAGCAAGAGGAGGAATGTTTCAAAAAGTTCTTTGAGAGTTTCAAAGAACTCTACATAAATTTGCCTCTTATTGATGTTTGTAGGGAATGCCAAGTATAAATACTTGAGGGACATGATGGCGAACAAAGTTAGGTTGGTGGATGTCTGCACTGTAGCACTGACCGAGGAGTGCAGTCACTGGCACGAGCAAGATCTGGAAGAAGCTCAAAGACCCAGGGAGTTTTACCCTCCCCATACAAATTGGTAAAGCTGAAGTGCTACGAGCTTGTGTGATTTAGGGGCGCAAATACTAATGCCCCTATCTTTATTCAACACCCTAAAGGTTAGGAAAACCGAGGCCGACAAGGTTGATGCTGTTGTCGGGCCACAAGTCACGAAAGTGACACCTGATTGAATAATAGGAGGACCTTCTCATCAAAGTTGGTAAGTTTATTATACCTACGATTTTATTGTCTTAGACTGTGTGGATGACCAGTACTTAATTCGGGACGTGCCATTCCCGGCCAACGAGAGCGGTGATTGATTTGAGCAGTGGACCCTGGAAAATGAGGGTCGAGGATGATGAAGAACTCTTCCGCCTTTACCAAGAAATGAACCTTAGACCAAGACACTACATAAACCTTTGTTAGGTTAGTGTGTTGTTAGAGGACAGCGCCAAGTGAGGATTCATAGGTGCAAAAAGGCAATGTCAAGTGTTCAACCCGAGCTCGATAAAGGGCTTCAAATGGAGAAGAAGATGGAGAAAGAGAGGAATAGAGGGAGGCTGCTCTCTCAACAAGAAATAAAAGGAGATGATTCTGAAAGAGAACTCAGTATGAGGATGTCCTGGAAGACTATCCACTATGCCGCGACGTAAAATTAGGCGCTGCTTGGGAGGCAACCCAAGGGTACCCCAGGTACAATTTGTTTAATTTTTGTTTGTGTTGATTGTGTTGTTTTCTATTGTGTTTGTGTTTTTGGTGGACAATTATGCACAGATAAGGGAAGTCCGAAAATCAGAAGGAGGAAGCTCAAAAGAATGGAATAGAAGAAGTGTGGGGTCAAACACCCACCTAGGAGAACTTGAAGAAAATCTTAGTTAGGAATGTTTCCCGATGAAGAATGGATGACGACCGTCTTGAGGAAAAAAATTAGTCGTATAGGTTTTGGATTTTGAACCCGGTGAGCTAGTTGATGCTTGATGTTCTTGTTATGTGTTTTAAATGATTGTAAGAGGCAAGTATGTCTAGTGTTGCTGAAGCATGCAATGCATAACTTTGTTTGAGACACTAGGCTCTTGAATGTGACTCAAAATAATTGAAGCTGAATCTGAATTCTTGTGATTACCGAGTTAAGAGTCTACTCAATGTGTCTTGAATTGAGCATGTGCCATGAGTGTAAGGTTTTTGAGTATTCTGGTGGCACAGGGATTGTCTAGAACTTGCCTGGTCTGTTTATAAAACGAAATGAAGGCCGCGTGGAATTGTAGGAGATGATTTATGGGTTTCTGAATGAACCTAATTTTTATCTCTCACTTTACCTACCATGAATAATTAATCCTAGTTATCCCCATTGAGCCTTGAGCCCATTCTTTTGATAGCTGCAATGATGTAAGCTTAACTTTTTCTTTCATTAGCCTTGAATTTGATCCAAACTCCTAAGAGCTTAAGTGAATAATCCGAAAGAGTAAAGGAGTGAGAAAATGAAAAGAAGGAAAAGTGGAAGTAAAGTTGAGAAAGGTCAAGGGTGCACTTGTGTGAAATGGTTGATTTTTAGTAAGGAGTAATAAGGTAAATTAATTAAAAGTTACTTATAGAACTCCTTACTAATAAGCCAAAAAGTAATAAAGAAAGGGGGAACATAAGAGGAAAAAGAAAAGCCGAAAGGATAAAAAAGGTAAAGTAAGGGAAGGGAAGTTCGTAATGAGGGCGTGGATGTATTAAAAGCGCTAGGGAAGATATAGTCACTATTACTAGCTTAATAGTACATACCAATCCCTTAGTTACATTACAACATAAAAAGTCCTACTCGATCTTGCATTCATACATCCTCAAATTAGTGGAATAAAACACTAAGGGCAAGCTTATGGGTCATTACATGATGCATGTGAATTCTTTGTGAGAGTGAGCGTTATTCTATGCATGTACCCACACATGTTGTGATTTAAAAATTGGTTTTGCGTGTGAAAATGGGTAACTCTCTTTCCGTGAGGGCACATGTTGAATGAAGGATATAATTCATGTGGGATTTCTTGATCAGTTGATTTGCATGAGTTTGCTAAGATTGAGTGTCGATTCTTGAGGTTAAGAATTCTTAATGGAGTTGTATTTAATTTTAATGATTAAATCATGCATGCTCAATTTAGCTTGTCATCTTAAATAATCATAGCCGAGCTTGAATTATTTTTGCTAAATTAGCTATGTATGAGTCTCCATATGCATGAGATGTAAAAGGTTGTTCGAGGACGAACAAGGCTTTAAGTGTAAGTTGTGATCTCGGGCAAAAAATAATACGCCCAAGTGATGCTTTATACCTTATAATTAGTCTTGTTTATCTAATTTATTTTATACATTTTCATGTAATTTTATATAAATGTGAATATATGGGCTAACCAACATGATTAGTCCTTGTTTTGTAGGTTTCAATGATTTTGAGGAACTAATTCATAAGTTGGTGAAGTAGAGGAATGGAGTCGGGAGCAATTGGCAAAGGTCGGCAAGGAGCATGCCATGGCAAGGCGGGCCGCGCTAGTGTGCCACGCCGTGTGTACCGTGTGCCCAGCGCCGTGCTACACCTATGCCGTGCACACGAGAAGAGGCAGCAGTGCAAAGCCTGGGGCCAAGCATTCGAAGAACTGCCACGCCAGTTACCAAGGACAGAAGACAGCACGGGCCGCATGAGAACAGCAGCTGGCACAAGGGTGACACTCGGCAGTTTGGCATCTGAGGCAATTTCTAGAGAGCTCCGTTGCCTCCATGTCACTGAGGCAAAGGTTCGCGATACAATCCGGTGACACTGAGCCATTCCACGATAGGCTAAATTGTGCACGTTTCATTTACTATAAATAGGTCCCTTAGCTCCTAAACCACTTGTCACGATTCTATTTTTGGAAAACCACCTAGAGTGAAGGAGCAAAGTGGGAGAACTCATCTAGGTTTGTCAAATTACCTTCTTCTACCAATTCTTGTAAGTATGTTAGTTTAATTGTTTTTCCTTGTACTCATTTAACATGAATGGCTACAACCCTTCCTCTAGGATTGAAGCCATGGTTATGATTGTGTTTTTATGAATTTGTGTTGGGAATTAAGTTATTGATTGTTGCTATTGCTTGCATTCTCGATTATTGGTTGTTTTTATGATTGATCACTATGAAAACATACACGTTAACTTAGGCATATGCTTGAGAAAAGAATTTTACCTAGTCGAACATGAGAATGTAGGGAGCACGCATTGTATCTCATGATATAATTTGTGTTAGGATAGAAATATACCTAACCCCTTGCTTGCTTGATAAAACGGGGATAGATTTAGAGACCGACTCTTCTAATTATCACATCACCACTCGAAG
The DNA here is from genome assembly GCA_018107945.1 of Datura stramonium. Taxonomy (NCBI): domain Eukaryota; kingdom Viridiplantae; phylum Streptophyta; class Magnoliopsida; order Solanales; family Solanaceae; genus Datura; species Datura stramonium. Next base: position 47,333 of record JACEIK010004515.1, read on the forward strand.
AAGTAGTTTTGAGGTTGTTGAGTAGAATGATTAGGTGTACGAGTCCCTAATCATATCCACGTAAAACCACATCCACGTAATTAATTACCCACGAACTAGAATTAGCATCTCGCTCAACAAAGTAGTGAGGCTAGTTTGTCACACTTAGAGGCTCGAAAGGCCATGAACATGCAATTCTAATTATGTGAGAGTGACAATGGTTTCATACTTAACCAATGGTAATTGTAATAGCGCATGATTATCTGGTTTTAACTTTATGTTGCTCCTAGAGTGAATTCAGAATATTTCGTTGACAAAAATTAGACTTAATAAACCTCTCAAAACTCTATAATCAACAATTTCCCGTATTTAATATCACACTTGAACTAGAGATAGTTATGGTCAGTCCAGTCCCTGTGGGGTTCGATATTCGGTTCTTAAAAAGAGCCACTATATTACTTGCACGACCCGTACGCCAGTGTGGCGCGGGAACAGTTGCCAAGAGGGACGGTCGCATATGTTCGTTGAATAGCCGATCCCACACTCCAATTGATTTTTAAAGTTAGCCGGTTGGGTCAATCAAGCCCATGGGTGGCTAATTGAAGGCTTACCTAGCCCAATTAAACATTACCTGACCCAAAATTGTACTCTCCGCATAGGCCCATTATTTATTTCATTAATAACTAGAGACGGTCCAACTGCACGCTCCTCGGGCAGAAATGTCCGTGTATCAATTCATATCTGCTATTCCCTTCCAATGATCCGCATGCGATGATAGAGGGACATGTGATCTGTCATTTGAGAGTACGGTCCATCTGTTCCACCGTCTTTTATGCTTTAGATTTCTCCCTTTTTGTTTTAGGCCACTTTCCTCCAAATTTTTTAAGTGTACCTGCATCCACTAACACCCATTAGTCCAAAAAGCTTGGGTTGCTCTATAGCGCTGATTTCCAATATTGTAATAATGGATGCATTCACAAGCAGAGATTGTCCTATAAACATGGCTTAATGCTCATCTTAATGCCAAGCACGACACAAGATATCTAATCATGGATTTGGTGACATCCTTGGGACGGGACTTCTTCACCTACTTCTTTCCTTTGGTTCCACATAGGTACCACACTTAGCCTTCTTTCATTTGGGTGATGACGCAATGGCATGCCTGCCTACCTTACCAACTTCATGCTCAAACATTGACCACATAATGCCTAACTCATATAGGCAACAAGTGACCTCTCCCGATTTGAATTTAATGCTCTTATCCATGACTCAAAACATTATTTCATGCTTTTATAAAACTATCAAGGCTCTCCTAGTGGCCAGGAATGGTCTCCTAAGAATGATGGGAATGTCTCTATCCACATTGCATTCAAGAACTACAAAATCTACCAATAATACTAAATTTCCAACTTTGACAAGCACATTTTCCACCACCCCAAAACCTGTTCTTAATAGATTTGTCGTAATGAGAAAATGGAGGTGGGCTTCATCATGGAAAACTCACCACTTGTAAATAGAAAGCACACTAATACTTGTCTCATTAATACAAAGGGCATGCAAACAATCATAACTACCAACTGACAAGGCATACTACTAAATTTCTAGGTCTCCTTTCTCATCTAAGCATAGGCCTTCTATGATGGCACTTACTAAATGGGTCACAAATAATGAGCTCCTCTTTGTCACTCGACAACTTTCTAGTCAACAACATTTTCAAGTACTTAGCAAACTTGGGCATCTCGTTGACGGCATCAATGAATAGTACCCTATTTTAAGCCTCTCAATATGCATTTCCATTTTCGCATCAAGGGATTGTTGAACAATTCTTTGTGGGAACAGCGGGGACAAAGGAGAAAGTATTTTGTAAAGTCTTCCACTCCCCTTAGGCTTCTCTCTCCCTTTGGGGCGACTGACATATCCTTTTGAACTTCCTCACATGGTGGCTTGTTGAATCCACCTTCACTGTCTCATTAACACAAGGCTTTTTAGCTTCTCTTCTTGGTTAGTAAACTCAATAACTATCTCACACTCATTTTCCACTATATCATATTCAACACATTACACAATAGGTGCACACCATACCTTGAAAAATGGCCATACATTTAGTATTAAAAGGTCCCACACATCCTTTCGATTCTCAATGTGTCACAAGGTATATGGCTTTTTGTTTGGGATTTCTGTCACAGAAAGGCCCGTGACCAAGGTTTCACTTTCTGAATGAAAGTGTGAGAGCCCTACAATCTCCAGTGAGACTTTAGAAAAAGCATTCATTCTCTCCTAGTAGGCAAGAACCTTTTCCAACATCCCTTCAAGCTTTGAGCCTCAATGATCATGTCAAGGACCTCTCCCTCTCCAATTTTGGGGGTTAGACGGGGACCCTAGGTGGAACACAAGAAGAGGGGCCTCTTGATTTATATATTTTCACCCTTTTCCATCCGTAATTTTGACCACCATACCTGTTTCTAGGGTATTGTCCTTTACTTGCAGTTAAGGTCTTCATTGCCCTTGGTATGAAGAAGAGGTGTGGCCCCCGCTAATACGGCAAGTCTATAGCTACCAAAGATGAGTTGCCAAGATAGTTTCCATCTTTCATTTGGTGTGGGTGGCACTTGTATGGTTGATATTGGTATAGAGGAGGAGGGCATCCATGCCCTTATGGAACAACATTCATGGTCTCATCAATAGAATGCACCTTCTTGACTTCCAATAGGGTCAACTTTCAGAAGAGGGTTATGTTAGTTACCATGGTGGCTATCATCTCATCTTGCCCCTATTATCCTTCATCAAATGAGAGATAGAGAAAGAGTCCCCACATTGATTCCTCCACTGTAGTCCCCACCATGCCAAGCATGGTTGTGTTTGCATTATCTTGTCCAAGATGATGACAATTATGTTGAAAGTCTTGTCGATGAAGCACCCACATATGGCATTGGTTGGCAAAGAACGTGTCAAGGCATATAGACCGGTATAAAGCTTCAATAGGATATGATCCAGAACCTCATGAGTTGGGTAATTTACGAACTTGTATTAGGGATTTTAAAAATGATCTTTTTTGGTTTTCAAGTCATTTGGAAGGATTTTATGCTCTTCTCTATAGTTTTTTGCAGGTATTTAATTTAAGGAGAGAAGGAAGGAAATTGGAAAATCATGAAATTAAAGAAGAGGATCGGGGCGCTTACCGAATTGGACCAACGCCCAATCGATGTGATCAAGAAATGCCACTTGAAACACAAGAGCCTATTAGACAGGGCGTGGAAGGTGCACTCTACAACGCGAGTCAACACCTACAAACTCAGACCCTAGAGTTACTGTATCCACTTTTGACTGAGCAGTGTTTCATGGATGGGCACGTCGAACGCCCGTGACTCAAGTGAGGTCATTTCTAGGAGGGAAAAATCATCCACATTTAATTTGAGGAGTATTTTTTACCCTATTTCGTACATTCTAAAAAGTACTAAATATTCCGTTCTACATATGTAGAGAGTAGAGAGAGAAATATTGAATAAATTTTCTTCTTTCTTCTTCTTCCTCAAGGTATAAGCCACCATTGAAGACAAATTTTTAGCTTTCTATTTTACTCTTAATGATGAATTTTATGAATTTGATCATCAATATTCTTTTTATATTATTCATCTATGAGTAGCTAGATATTTTGCTATGGGTGTGTGCAATGATTAGGATATATTGGATTGGGTATGACTACTTTTTTAATCTTGTAATTACTCATTTTTATAAATATGTTGTTTTCTCAAATTATAAAATGAATTACCCATAGTTGCAAATATGGTTTATGTCTATTTATTCCATTTTTCTTGAAAAGAGAAATTGAAAATGGGTGAGAAAGCCATGATAGAAAATTGGGTCTTGAGTGGTGCTACAGATAAAGCAAAACCCATAATCATGCACCCATTAGATATTTGAGGCTAGAGATAACTCAAATATTGCCTAAGCTATAATGGATTAATTGATTGAGGCCTTGGGGTTTGAGAAAACTCATGAAATAGAGCACCAAATTGGTTGAAAAACATCGGGTGTCACTTTATCCACATTTATTTATGCTTTTGAGTAATTATTTGATTTTCTAGTTAATCTCAATCCAATCGAACCCCCATCAATAGCATACCTCTATCCCTTGCTCATAATTGTTAATTCAATCTGGTTGCCTTGTTCTCTTAATAGCTGATTTTAAATTCAAATTGTATCTCTCCTTTTCCCCCAATATTTTACTTAATTTTCAAGTGCATAGATGCAATTTTAGCTCAAGTCAATAGGCAACTTTTGTCTTATTCAATTATTATTTCCTGTGAATTCGACCCTGACTCTTAGTTAGGTATTTATATTGCGATGATCCTTTACACTTTCTCCTCATGAGGAGTGGATTTGAACGTCATTAATTTTGGTGTCGTTGCTAGGGAGTAGGATTATATAGCCCCTAGTTATTGTTGATTTGAATTACATTAGCATTTTGTGTTGTGTTTTTATAATTGTAGTTGTTTTTGGGTGTTTCTTAGGATGACTGTGTAATACCCCAAAAGTTTCTAAGGTTGGCCTCGGGATTAGAAATGTGATTAGTAGAAAAAGTTGAAAAACTATCTCAGGATGACTCATGGTAAGAGTCGTGGGAAGGACCAATGAGTCATAGGATGAACCGTTGTTTGAAGACTGAGCTACCCTGGATAGAAGGTACGAGTCATTGTACGAATCATTAGAAGGATGGAGGAGCTGGACGAGTGAACTATGAGAGTAAACAACGAGTTTTAGGTTGGTGATATGACGCATGGTCAGTGGTCATAACGGGTTTCTGGTGTATCAGGTTTGGGAGGAATAGTCGTGGCCTGCATCTGTGGGAAAGGACTGGATTTTAGAAGAAGTGACCATGGGTGGATCCAACGACTCATTGTTTGATGGTACGAGTCGTGGTCTGACCCATGGGGAACTTCAAAAGTCAGGGTAAAACAGTGGTGACGACGAGTGGTAACCATGAGTTGTGGTATCGAGGTACGACTCGTGGTATCAGTTGTGACTCCTAGCAGTGTGTAATTTTCTGTGAAATTAGTAAGGGTGTTTTCATAATTCTTAATATCCTAAACCCTAAACTACGTTGTTTTAAGCTCTGAAAGAGGTGTTTTAAAGGGGTTTAACCTATTCTAAATCATTGCCCTCCCATGCGTGCAAGATTAGGAATTTCTGTTGAAGATCAATCCTAGAATTCTTCAAGTTCTTCTTCAAATCTCTTGGGCTTTCAAGGAGAAGTGTAGATTCAATTACCTATGTATGTAAGGCTATGAATGAGGTTTCCTTTTATTCTCATCTTCAAACTCTCCTCAAATTTATGAATCAAGTCTAAATCCAAGTTATGATCAAAAAGGGGTTTTAACCCAATTTTATAGAATTCTCTATTAATTGTTTATGAGTCAACCCCCTTTATCTTTTAAAGTATATTTGAAGATTCATGGCAGATTTTAAGCATGTTTTGATTACAAATTTATGATTTCAAATTTTAGGAGATTATGCCCAATTATGCAAGTTCATGAAAAAGTCAAGTTTATGATTGATGATTTCAAGTATGATGAGATATCTAGCATGTATGAATGTTTACAAATTACCCATGTATGAATCTATAATTTTGATCAATGAAGTATATTTCAAGTATGCATGATTTTTATATTTGGGAAATCCCACACAAGACAAGTATGTTTTATGATCTAGCCAAGGCTAACAAGATCAAATGATAGATATATATTTTGGAGTCAAGACTCCTCAAATGTATAGATTCAAGTTATGTTCTATAATATGATTATATGAGCATTATACATGTTTTGGAAGTAGTGTCTAGCACCCAGTAGGCTAGGGATTCCAAGGTTCCCCAATGTCATAAACTACGAACTAACGTAGGTCTATTTTGGGGCCTCTCAAGAGAGCATTTCCCTCGCCCAAGGGTACACCGTGATATCACACATTACTTATTGATGTTCTTCCTATGGTTGTTAGTTTCAAGTTACTATCCTATTCCTTGCCACTATCCCCAGCATCTAAGAACTATTTCATAAACCATAATGCCTATATCCCAATGGTTGCAGGAGAATAATGAAACGACGATTATGCCTACTTGTATTTCAATTAAACGGGTTGAAGGGTATATTCCTATACTCAACAACAAGTTCTATCCTATCACCAATGGGTTCAAGGGTCGTTGAATTCCCGTTCTAGATAAAATGAGTCTTTCAGACATTCAACCATCCACCATGGCAAAAACTCTAGAATATAAGTTTAGCCACTTATAGATAAGCGGAAAAAGGAATACTTAGTCATCATCATACGAAAATACAAGTAAAGAAGAGAAAAACCAAGTATAGAACTTTTTCTTTCTTATAAACGGCTTACAAGCCTCCACAAACGAATTACAATATGTAAAAATTGATCAAAGCTTATGTAACAAACGACCTAAGGCATGAATCATAGATGAGACTTCAAATGACACGTCTGCCCTCCAAAACATGGCTTTAAAAAAGCATTTTTTCCCTGGAATTACCCTAGCGCTACTCCCACTTATCTCACCACAAAGTTAGTGAAATTTCCAATACTTTCAGCTCTAGAAAGGCCCTAGCTCCCCGCCCCACATATCTCACTAAGTTTTGCTCAAGTTTCTTCTGATGTTTAGACTTGGGTGTGTTGCTCCCTCTATCTCTCTAAGGTGTTCATCAAATTTCTCTAAGTCTGGACACCTATGGCGCGGGGCGCCACTCTTCTCACCAAGGTTTGTGAAGTCCAATTCTTCTGAAGTTCAAGGGCTGCCATGTTTAGCACCGACCTGAAGTTTTGTTTTCTGAATTCTGGAGCTTGGTGCGGGGTGCCGGCCATAGCACCAGGCCCTTCAGCTCCTTAAATCTTCACTCCTTGGATCATTTTGAGTCTATTTTGCTTAGTTTCCTTCTCAAAAAATTTGTTAGCACATAAAACACATACACACGTGAATTTAAGCATAAATTAAGGAATATGAACTCAAAACATGATCAAATATGGGTAAAAACGTGGAAAATGGGCATAGAAATATGCCCAACATCACCACCCCACACTTAAACCATTGTTCATCCTTGAACAATCCCTAAGACATACGTAAACTCATGTTTCACCATCACACTTGACACCTCTATCAACTCATACTCAAACAACTACCATGGAGCATACATAAAGTGGTTTATCATAAGAAACACAATTTCATCAATGCACATATGAAAGCTTCACAATCAAGATCACACAACCTCTATAAATGACTCATGTTTTCAACACAAAGGGTCAACATAATTAAATGTGACACATGCAACAAGTAGTACACTGAATTACAGCTCTTATGCCCCCTCAGTTTTAGTGATGTTCCTCCCTCAAATTCATCAATGTAAAGACATGGAACGTAATAAGTAAGGCACACTCACACTCACAAATGATGTGATGCATATGTGTAACATACCATAGGCTTGGCCTTCATGTACATTAAGACTACCTAATTGCTTTAAGATATTAAGATCACAAGGATTTTTCTTGGCTGTAATGTCAGCTAAGGGACAGGTAGGATTGATATTTCATTTTACAGTGACTATCACCCTAAGCACTTTTAAGAAATATTTCACTTTTCTTGTTCACCTCTTTTATCATTCAATTAAAGCTCTCCTTTTCAATTCCCTAGCAGCAAGTAGACAACACAATTTTATGGGCACCCTTTCTTCTCAGTTTTCTTTTCTTACCACAAATTTTTCTTTTTCTCTTATAATATACCTTGGTGGACCTTAACTTTCAAGTCTCAAAAGTGCCTAAGACTACTTTTGGAAAAATATGTGGTCTCACAAAAAAATGGATTAAGATATTTTTCATGGCTAAGACAGAATAAGGCTTTAGGATCAAAGGATGTTAACTAGGAAGAATGATTAGTAGGGTAAGCAAATATAGGGAAAAAACATGGCTTATGCAAAGAAATTCCTTGATCATCTCTAAACTCCCTACCAACTAGTTATCCTACATACACTAAGGAAAATTCTAGATGCTATAATATATACACATAAAGAAATTCAACTCATCTCTCATGGCAACAAGAATGTAATCGATTTCTATAGCTACACATTCACATAATCATATTGAATGACAAGTTTATTCATAATTGAGCCCTAAGGATATGTTGAGTCAAATAAAATAGATACATGTGTCTCTCATGGATCCTCACTCATGCAATCAAGATGACCACTCTATTCACTCCAGTGTAGCAACTAAGCAGAATATCAACAAGCATACAAGCATATTACCTACGACTGAATCCTAAAAAATAAAACAAATATGATGAATCTTCCCTTAGACGGTCGTCATCCATCTATCATAGAGAAATGTCATTACTCTACGATGACAACGACTTCTAAAAATAAAAAAAAAATTACCCTGTTCAAAGGGTCTTCCCTTCAGAAAAGAATCAAGGCCATAAAAAAATCGAAAGGTAGGTGAGACATGCCATTTTCATCAAAAACATTTCAACTACACTTGCTGGCATGCTCACCCTTAACCTCAAAATTTAGGGAGCCATACCCTCACCCACACTTAATGTTTTGCTCTGTCCTCAGAGCAATTAAAATTAAAGATTAGATTAGAGTGAGAAACTACTCCCTGAGGCCCTCTAGGGCCTAGCTAGGAACATCTCTCTTAGATTCACAGGTTGCACGAACCCATACTTAAGCTGAGATCATGCTCCTTAGCTTTGATTTTGGGTACTCAGACTTCCCCTCTCTGCAAAAGAAAATGAACAATGGCACTACATAAACAAATAATACAATTACACTTTTTCATATTGGGTTTCCTCTAAACCAATGGCGGATTTATCGTCACGGCACGACACAAGATCCCTTAATGATTTTGCAATAAAATTGAGGTCTTTTCACCATCCAAATTGCCTCATAATACTGCTTCACCCTTTGGCCATTAATCAAGAAGGTTTTGTCAGACCCCAAGGGTTTCAACTCCATGACACCATGTGCATTCACATTTGCTATCTTAAATGGTCCCGACCACTTTGATCTCATCTTTCCACTAAACAACTGCAACCTTAAATTGTATAATAATACCTACTTCCCTGACTGAAATTCACGAGGTTGAATACACTTATCATGCACTATCTTAGTCCTCTCCTTGTACATTTTGGCAATTTCGTATGCACTGAACTAGAACTCATCCCGCTCATATAGTTTCAATCTCTGTTTCTCTCTAGTGGCTTCCAAATCAATATTCATCTTTTATATGGCCCAAATTTTCTATGGTCCAGCTCAACTGGTAAATGACATGCTTTCCCAAACACTAGCCTATATGGCGAGGTGCCAATAGGAGTTTTGAAAGTTGTCCAGTATGTCCATAATGCATCATCCAACTTGCTAGACCAATCCTTTCTATTTGTGTTAATGGTCTTATCAAGAATTCTTTTGATCTCTCGGTTTGACAACTCCACTTTTCCACTGGTCTGTGAATGGTAGGTTGTAGCTACCTTGTGATTCACATTGTATTTAGCCAACAGATTATTGAAGATTCAGTTATAGAAGTGCGTAACTTTATCACTAATGATGGCTCTAGGTGTGCCAAAGTGAGTGAATATATTCTTCTTCAAGAAATGGGTTATTACCTTTACATTATTGGTAGGCAGTGCTACAACCTCTACCCACTTTGACACATATCAATCGCCATGAATATATACATGTTAACTTTTGAAGGGATGAAAGGCCCCATGAAATCAATTCCCCAATAGTCGAACACCTCTACTTCCATAATTCCTCTATGATGCATCTCCCGCCACTTCGATATATTCCCTATTCGCTGGACACTTTCACAAGATTTTGCAAATAAATACGCATCCTTGAACAGGGTAGGCCAATAAAACCAATCTTGAAGGACTTTTTTTGTAGTCCTATCTCCATTGTGGAGTCCATTGTACGGTGAAGAATGGCAGCTTTTCGAAACCCGGTGCACTTCTCCCTCGGGAACACATCTTCTGACCAGTTGATCAGGACCTAGCTTGTACAAGAAAGGTTTATCCCATATATAGAATCCACCGTCATGAAGTAATCTTCTTTTCCGGTCCGAGGTTACAAAAAGTGGATACACACCACTAACTAAGAAATTTACCATATCAGCATACCGTGGTAGCTCTGGGCTGTGCACAATAAACAACTGTACATCAAGGAAGGTCTCAACTATGTCAGTCTCACAGTTAATATGCTCCCTGTCTTCCAACCTAGATAGGTGATCTGCTACCTGGTTCTCTATGACCTTCCTATTTTTGATCTCAATGTCGAATTCCTGTAGTAATAATATCCATCGAATAAGTCTAGGCTTGGCATCCTTCTTTGCAAACAAGTAATTGATTGCAACATGAATAGTATAAACCACCACCTTTGTCCCCTACTATATACGCTCAAAATTTATAAGATGCATATACCACAACCAATAGCTCCTTTTCGGTCACAGTATAATTTTTTTAGTTGTATCTAAGAACTTTCTTGGGTAGTAAATTGGATGAAACCTATTTCCCCTATTCTATCCCAAGATAGCTCCTATAGAAAAGTCACTGACATCACACATCATAATGAATGGTAATGACTAGTCCGGGGCAATAATAATTGGAGTTGTGGTCAACTTATCCTTCAATGTGTTGAAATCCTGCACATGTTCTCTGTTAACTCTAACTTCACATCCTTCTATGAGAGTTTGTACATTGAAGTTTGCAATTTTTTTAAAAATCTTAAATGAACCTCCGGTAGAACCCAGCATGTCCTAAAAAATTGCGCACTCCTTTCATAGAGACCGAGGGTGGTAATTTTTTGATTACTTCAACCTTAGATCTTTCGACCTCATTACTTTCCTTTGAAATTTTATGGCCTAGGACTATCCCTTCACATACCTTGAAGTGGCACTTCTCCTAATTCAGTACAAGATTAGTCTCTTCGTATTTGGCTAGTACAACATCCAAATGATTAAAGCAGTTATCAAAGTCACTCCCATAGACTGATAAGTCATACATGAACACCTCCACATATTTCTCCACCATGTTTGTGAATATAGCCAGCATACACCTCTGGAATGTTCTTGAAGCATTACATAGTCCAAATGGCATCCTTCGGAATGCAAAAGTGCCGAAAGGACAGGTGAAAATCGTCTTCTCCTAGTCCTCTTGTTCAATAATAATCTAATTTTATCCTAAATACCCATCCAAGAAGCAATAGTAATCATGCCTGGCTAACCTGTCAAGCATTTGATCCAAGAAAGGCAAGGGAAAATGGTCCTTTTTGGTGACAATATTGAGCTTTCGGTAGTCAACACAAATTCTCCAACTTGTGACTGTTCATTGGGGTATCAATTAATCCCTCAATATTTACTACTGTCATTCCCCATTTTTATAGGACACACTAAACCAAGCTCACTCAATGGCTATTCAAAATCGGGTAGATGACGCCTGCATCTAGCCACTTTATGATCTTCTTTACTACCTCCTTCATGATTGGGTTCAGTCTTTGCTGATGTTCAACACTGGATCTGGATCCTTCTTCTAGCAGTATCTTACGCATGCAAAAGGAACTTCTTATCCCTTTTATGTCAGTTATTGTCCACCCCAGTGCTGTCATACTACGCCTTAGAACTTTCAACAACCTGTCAACCTATTCATTAATCAACAAAGCAAATATTATCATAGGTTGCATTTGATCATTGCCTAAATATGCATATTTTGAATGAGCGGGGATGGGTTTTAATTTCAGAACTGTTGCCTTCTCAATAGACGGCTTCGGCTTCTCCCAATTTAGAGATTTGTCAAGTATCTCCATAGAATATATCTCCTGACATATGAACTGGTGACGTCTAGTTATGCCAAACAATCTGCCATCTCTGACCCCTTTTGTTGTTCTTCCTCATACACCAAAATTCTTCGTAAGGGATCATCCTATGATAGATACTGCTCTAAGTTTGTAGTGGATAATTCAGGTCGATTGCCATATGGATTTCATCTCCTCGTAATAGGGTGGAAATTTTTCTGTCCTGAACATATCAAAAACTGCTTCTTGGCCATCCATTATCATGGTCACCTTGCCTGATTTTACCATTATTACAGCATCTGTGGTGGCTAAAAATTCTCTCCCTAAAATGAAGGGAACTTCAGCATCTGCCTCGTAGTCCAAGATTATAAAGTTCACCGATAGGATAAAAGGTCTTAACTTAATCAAGACATCCTCAATGATTCCTTCTAGGTGAACAATAGACCTATTTGCCAGCTGTAATGTCACTGTGGTGGGAATTGGTTCACCTAGCCCCAATGTTTTGAACAAGGGATCATGCATCAAATTGATTCTAACACCCAAATCAATATTTTTCTCTCTAGGAATCACCTCACCCAACTCCTTACCACTACGCAAAGAAATGGAATTCACATTTTCTTTGGGGTTGTTCTCGTTGTTACCTGGAACTGCCTTCTGTGGTCTATTATTCTGCTTTAGGGACAGTTTCCCCATCTGCCTCTCAAGCTCATGGATGGACTTTTTCATGTCATTAACCGCCTAAGTTTGCTACACCATCAATTGATAAGAAGAAAAGACAAAGAACATAGAGAGAGAGAGAGAGGGTTTTGGGAAATATGGAAGTAAGTAGAGTGTTTTCCGAATGTCGCTATTGATACAAGGTGAAGGTCTTAAATAGACCTCAAATCTAATGATTCAATGATGTCCTATGAGTTTACGGCACTTTCGGCGCTTAAAATTGAGAAAATAGCATTGACTTAGGTATGTTTATACGAATATGAGGTGCTTTTACTTTGTTTTCAGGGAAAATAGGTGTTGGAGCAATAATGTGAAAAGGATACATAAAAGTGCAGAAAATCAGCCAAGTAACAATCTCAGTTCAAGCCATACCTGGACTGTACGAGTCATACTTAGACCCGTGGAAAAACTCAGAAGGATGAAACAATGTGAAGGCAAAGTATGAATCTCAGTAATAGTCGTACCAAGATGGTACGAGCCATAACTAGAGTCGTCGAAATCTTCAGAGAAAATTTGCACAAGCAGTATCTTGGTACGAGTGGAACCCACGAATCGTAAAATCTACTTACGACCCATACCATGAGCCATGGAGAGCTTCAGTGATTCTTAAAGACTTGGAAGAACGCCAGGTGCAACAAGCAATTACCAGCCATAGGACCAAGGTACGAAATGTATGGGAGAACTAACACCTAAAAATATATATTTTGTATGTACATCATAGACGTATATTAGGTTTTTTTTGTCATCTTTATTAAAAGAGTGTGTACCACAACAGTCATAGAAAACTTCAAAAAATGTCAAAGTTCTCAGGTCCAAGCCACGGATTGATTATCTGACTCTTAGGACCATGGTACGAGTCGTACCAGTTTCCAACACTTAGTCAGTTTTGTAGTAGAAAAGAATGTACGAGAGCAAGGTACGACCCGTATTATTTTGTTACTGGTCGTATGACCAGTCGTAGGATGAGTCGGCGCCAGATATGGAAATTTCCCTGTTAGATTAGGAAAAGGTTTCTGATGTTTGTATAAATACCTTTTATGTTCTTTTTGGTAGGAGAGATATTAGTAGACGTGTGATTACATTGAGAGAAGTATTGTTTGTGATTTATTATCACGTTTTGGAGAGAAATTCTTGGGATCAACATTTGGTTTTATCAATTGTTCTTGATTTTGTTCATCAATATTCAAAGTAGGTTTTATTCCAATTATTGTTGTAAGTATTTAATTATGTATTGTCTATGATTACTAATTATTATCTTACAATAATGAGAGGCTAAAACCTCCACAACTAGGATTGTGGGAACCATGGTGGTTTAAAGAAATAAGGTTACACAAAGTGATTCAAAACCAATACTAAATGCTTGTATTGTATTCTCTTCATCTTTAAACATTTCTTAACGGTGCACAACATTAGGACTTGCCCAAATTCTTTACTTGTTTGAGCCTAGAGAAGTAGAGATTAGGAAAAGAGAATTACAACAAAGTTTTGATTTTTAGGATCATTGTATGACGTGAGCTATGGTCGCATGAAGGTTAATTTGGAACATATTGATAACGGTTAGTTTGAAATCATTTATGAGACCTAACCCGGTGATCGGGTATAGTCATCCAATAGGAACGAACCAGTTGTTTGGATGAACCCTAGTTATCATTTCTATAAGTAAGCATTGCGATTGATCACGTATGTATATCCGAAGTAGTTATGCACCCATGGGGAACAGTTGCCCTAGTTTTTGCAAATCTTGATATTAACCATAAATGCAATCTTGTTTTATTATTGTTTTTCTTTAAACCCCCAATTTGGAGATAACTTACCAACAAGTTGAAGTACCGAAATAAGTCTAGATCTTACCTTATTCCCTATAGGTTTGAACCTAACCTCTTTGTTGGGTTCTTTAAAAACAACGCCCGCTTCATACTTTGCCAGAAAGTGTGAGTTTGATCATTATCAAAAAGTGTTGTCGTTGCTGGGGAATGCGGATAAGAATAGATTAATTGCTTGTATTTAACTTTTTGTCGTTATTTCATTAATTACATTTTCTTTTTATTTTTTGTTTTTGGAAACCCACAGGTTGTCGCTTGGTGAATGCAAAGTACTCAATGGAGTAGAAATCCCCTGATTCCTTTGGATCTCGAGCTTGAAAGAGCACTCCAAAGGATGGAGAACCATGAGTAGAGAGATGTATATCTTGATGAAGAAGCTAAGCAATCCAAGCTAGCTCGGCAAGTTGCACTTCAGGAAGCCGATGATGCTCGAGATGAGGTTGTCAACACTGGTCACCATGGAAGGGGAAATAGAGGCAAGAGATATGCCCCTCAATTCTTTGATGAGGATGACCCATGCATTGATGAAGTGGGGTCAATTAGAGCTATTGTACCACCACCTTTGCCTGCTGGGGAAAAATTTGACATTACTAGCACCATGATTCAATTGTTGATCATGAAGGGGGTGTTTAGTGGTTAAGCAATAGATGATGCCAACCCGTGCTTAATGAACTTTGTTGGAATATGCAAGGCGTACAGGGTGCCCAGAGTCAGCCAAGACGCAATAAGGATAAGACTCTTGCCATTCTCTCTATTTGGGAAAGCCACTCTATGGTTATCGGAGTTGCCCAACGACTCCATTACCAACTGGAGGGAGCTCAAACAAGCTTTTTTAAAGAGATTCTTTCCACCCTCCAAGATGCTGTAGCTTAAAGTTTAAATATATAATTTTCAATAACTAAAGATAGAGGCACTACATGAAACCTAGTTGAGATTAAAGAAGAAGTTGACCAAGTGCCCAAACCAAAAAATTCCTAATGACGGTTTGTTGGAGATTTTTTTATAGATCACTGAGTAACAGTACTAAAGTTGTAACAGACACAGTGGTGGGAGGAGCACAGATGAGACACACCTGTGAGCAAGCTTTCACCATTTTTGATAGAGTGACCAAAACAAATAGAGCATGGCACACCCGAGAAGCAGAAGCAACTTTTTGTACATATGTTGTCGGTTTGACTGCAGACCAATGAAGAAAAGAGGAAGAACATGAACAGGAATTGGCCCATATGTGCATATCATTGAACCTGCTCATGAAGCATATCATGGGTGCTAGAGCCAGAAAAGTTAATGCAGTGGGAACACATGGACAGGAACTAGGACCTGAGCACTCAGATTCCGAGGAGGAGGTAAACTTCTTGGATAACTAGGTGGCTAGTTTCTGAGCCAACGCCCAAGGGTCTGGACAAGACACTTGGTGCCAAGGTACTGCCAATACAGAGACAGTTACAATCAAAATGGCTACAGAGATAAAAGCCGACATCGTGAGTGAGACGAATAATGGAGAAGAAATCATGGTTACCACAATGACTTACAGGATTGTATATACCTCCTAATGCATGTGAGGGGGATACTGGATAGTCAAAGTTGGAGCACATTATGGGTGAGATTCTAAAGAAGGTTAGATCCACAGATAATCAGCTGAAAGACATCCGTAGAGATATATCTACCATGGGTCAGAGAGTTAAGTCACATGCCACGGCTGTCAAGCAGATTGAACAATAGTTGGGTCAACTGTCAGCATCCATGAACCCTAGGAAAAAAGGTACACTACCTAGAAACAGAGTCCAAAATTCGAAGAGTGATGGTCACTGCATGGCTGTGATGATTAGGAGTGGAAAGACCACGGTTGATCCCCCTTTGCCGGTTGTAGTAAAGCTTCAAAGAAAGAAAGAAAGCATAATTGATGATGAGGAAAAGGTTGCTGAGAATGAGCATGATAAGGATACTGAGTTGATTAAGGCTCCAATTTTTGAGAAAGAGCCTGAGGCTGAACAAGAAGAGAAACAAGGGGCCACCGATTTATAAGGCTATCGCACAGCCACAGCCACCTTTCCCTTAAAGAATGAAGAAGAAGGCAGAGAATGGTAAGTTTTAGAAATTCTTATCAATGGTAAAATAATTATCTATAAATGTACCATTGGTCGAGGCATTAGAACAGATACCGAAATACGCCAAGTCTATGAAGGACCTTTTTACTAATAAAAGGTCTGTGAGCTATGAGCTCGTGGATAACGTTCATCATTGTAGCATTGTAGCCTCACGGGTCCTTTCCTAGAAAAAGGAGGATCCAGGTTCCATCACCATTCCATGTACTATTGGTGATATTGAGTTCACGAGGGCACTCTGGGACTTGGGAGAAAGAATCAATCTGATGCCTTTAGCTGTGTTTAAGCAGTTGGGCTTGGGAGCCCCCACACTGACTACTATGTGGCTGTTGATGGCCAACTAAACTATGAAAAAGCCTGTGGAGATCTTGTTTGATGTGCTTTTTAAAGTGGACAGATTCATATTCCTTGTGGATTTCGTGATCCTTGATTGCGAGGTTGATTTTGAGGTCCCCATCATTTTAGGGTGACCATTCCTTTCCACTGGGAGGGCTTTAGTAGATGTGGAGGATAGCTAGTTAAACTTCAGACTCAATAAAGAAGAGATCACCTTCAATGTCTGTCGGTTAATAAAGCAACCAAAGGAGTATTGAGTGGTCTCAGCAATCGAGGATAAGTCTGAGTTCCTTGAAGAAGTTTAAGTAGTCAATAGACCAGAATCATGCTGCAAGTTTAAATGAGGAGCTTCTTGGGAGGCAACCCATGAGGTGGTTTGGTGAATTCTAAGTAACTGAACCACCTGCGTCATGTCGTGGTGTTAAATCAAGCGCTTCTTGGGTTGCAACCCAAGTTTATTACCTTATGTGTGGTTAGTGTGCAGGAGAAACAAAAATAGGTGGCAAAAAAGTTGCAGAACTTACTGGTGCTACCGGTCATAGTACGAATGGTAAGAGGATTGTTTGGGTCGTAATACCAGTCGCGGTGAGAAGCAGAGATGTATCTTAGTGCATGAGTTTAGGATACAGTTGGTCCTATGATTCATAACTTCATTTTATAATTTGTAGTACTCACTATAGTTATGAATTGTGCAAGGCATGGACCTCAAATTAAGAGTGACCTACGAGTCATGGTACAGGTCGTACCTTTGTGGTACGAGTCGTAGGATGTGCTTGTAGATCCACAGGTAAGTTTTATTAACATCTCTATTATGAGTCCTAGGGATGAGCCGTAGGTCCTTCCTACGACTCGTTGTACAAGTTGTGATGGGTCAAATTTCTTAAAATAACTTGACTCGACTCAGATTTTTTTAAATCTATCATAAAACTATTTAAACTTCAAAAATTGTCGGACCCTTCTCCCACGCACTAATACCTGAAAATCACGAACAAACCCACAACTCCCTCACACCCGTAACTCAAAGTCATAGTTGATTGAGAAAATTTTGTGCTCGATTAACACTACTCAACTTGAAGTCCAACCCTAGTCACTGATTGACAGTCGAAGTTGAGCCAAGTTTACAAAGAAATTCAAGTAAGTGATTATGGTTTAAGTTGGTTAAAAAGTCTACGTGCTTATGTAAACTTGTGCAACCGTTGTGAGTTCTCAAAATTCATGAAAAATAGAAAAGGACAATGACCAGTGATGTGCAAATTAAATGTGTGACTGGGTAGGATTCGAACATGGTAAACAAATTGAATATGAACTAGTAGAACTAGAGTTACGGGTTGTGAATAAAAAGGGGAGGAATGGGTAGTTGTAAAATGTGAAGAATCCATGCTAAGACTTGGGGAATTCTGAGTACCCAATACAAAAATGAATTTACCTGCAAACTGACTTAAAAATAAGCCAAGGACAGGCTTCACAAACCTTCCTACGACTCATGGTTTCACACTACGACTCGTAGGATGGCTCGTTGGGACTTTCCCAAGGCAAATATGTAAAATGTAAGTTGTATGAAACCTTGTACGGCTCATAGTATCCTGCTACAAGTCGTACCTGGTAATCGTACCCCGAGTCTAAAAAGGGTTAAGTCCAAAAGTGATAGTATAATCCTTCCTATGACTCATGGAATTGATTTATGGGTTGTACCATGAGTCGTGGAAAAATATAGAACATTGGTTTTCAAGGGGCATCCTCATATGACTCGTGGTGTGGATCATACCTTCGTGGTACGAGTCGTACCTCAGAGTCATAACCTTGATCTGAGACATTACGAGTCTCACTACGGATCGTACCTCCAACGTACAACTTGTACTGTAGACACGTGAAAAATTATAGAGGAATTTTTTTCTTACTTTCTTTTTCTCAAGTTTGGAATTTTAACCCCTTTTCACCATAGGTACAATGACTCAGGAAAGGAAAGCATTAAAAGAAACTGCTCAAAGGGCATTGAAAGATGAAACCTCCGAATTTGAATAAGCGGGCAACACACCTAGTGGTTCATTAGAGGAATACAGGGTTGATACATCTGACACTGAAGGGACCCAAACCACTAGGTAAAAAGCTAAAGCCCAGGTCGAGGCGTCCATTGCCACATCTGTTGGTGCTCCCCAGTTTGAGGAGGGAGCTGAGGAAAGAGCCCAAGAGTCCGGAAGTGGCTCTAATGATAATGAGGGGTCCAAGGAGGCCTAGTTTGGTGATGGAGACAGTGAGTTTGGATCTGAGGAGGATGCAGAAAATGCTATGCAGGAGTAGACTCTACCTAGGGAGAATCGTACCATTTGGTGGAGAGTACCAGGAGCACAAGAGATCTATGAACAGGGTATTGCTCTCACCGCCAAGAACAAACCTAGGCGAAGTATTCTAGAAGAGTCGCGAATCCTCACCAATGCACTGAATGTGGTGGAGAAAATGAAGCGGATATTCAACTATTATAAGTTCGATTGGATGTCTACAACCCCGGATCTACACTGCAGAGATTGTTTGGGAGTTCTATGCCAACTATTTCGCGATCATGGAGTAGAAAGCAAGGGAAGGGAAAAAGATGAAATATCATCCAAAATTAGAGAATGTCATGGTATAACGCCACACTGTTGATATATTCGAGTGTACTATTGCTCGGATGTTATATAGGCCCCAATTCATACCACCACACACTACATCGGAGTACGACTACTAGGTGGACACCATGAAAAAGATCAAGCAGTTAGGCATTGATGAGAGGAGGAGGCAGATTCAATGGTTGTCTAGTGTTATTGTTGAGGACAAGGAGGAAGCAAAATGGGTCACAAGCGGAAAGAAGGTCACCAAGAATTCATGAAACTTCATAGAGAAACCCTGTTAGACGTTAGATCTCCACTAGTTGGCCCCGACCGTGAATGGCAATACCCTTAGTGAAGATAGAGAAGAATTTGTGGCATGTATTATGTACAGATACCCCGTCAACATCCTAAGGGTCATTGCAGAGGAGATATGGGATTGGGCTATGGGATTGAGCACTACCATCCTTTTCCCGAGTCTCGTATTTAGGCTGTGCACAAAGGGAGGTATCAAAGTGCATCATGGTAAGATGTTGATCGAAGGACAACAAATAGCAGATATTGGCTTATTCCAGAATGAAATAAACTCGGTAAGTTGAGCAGGACTTTCTACCGTAGTCCGGGTACCACAGACAATTGGGGGTAAGTAGGTGAATGCCCCCACCTCATAGGAGTAGGAAGAGACACTGGCTACAGATTCCAATCATTCAGAGGCAGCTCCTAGCACCTTCGCCGCACCACCTATTGGCCTTTTGAGCCAAACTCCAGTCTGATTCATGCTAGTGCCTCAGGAATTTCTCTAAAAGATGACCAAGAGACTGACCGTAGCTAAGAATAAGGTACAGTCTATGATGGAGAATGTGAAGCCTTTGGTAAAGGCAAAGATTGAGGTGGATTCACGGGTCCTACACGCCAGGCTAGATAACTTTGAGAGCCGCTTCAATGATCGCATGGCCAAGCAGACTGACACTGGAAGCCTCTGTGAGGAGTTGGGGGCTTTTCGGAGCCAAATGGCCAAGCTGTCATCACGATAGCCGGAATTCTAGTAGCCCCTACTCTTCTTGACCTCGACATTGGTCTAGATGAGGAGCTTTATTTGGCGGCATATTGGGAGCCGACAGGAGCTGAGAGATAAAAACGGAAAAGAGGGTTTCTAAGGATATTGAAGACAAGACCCTAAAGAAGAATAGAAAGAAAGAAAAGGAAGAGTGCTAGAGGGCGATATTGGAAAGGCAGAAAACTCACGACGAGCATAGGTCGGAGCTTCTTGAGAGATCGAGAGGAGCGGGTAGCTCCACCACTGCCCATGCTGAGCTTGTAGGTGGCCAGGACCCTTCGGGTGAGCCACATTCAGCCCTAGTGATTCCAGAGGTTGTAGAAGCAACTGCTACTGCTAAGGCGGTAACCATTCCCCCTACTAATACATCATTGAGTGCATTAGCTGCCGCTAGCGCAACAATTACAGCTGAGGTACTACCTCCGTAGGATGATAGGAGAACTTAGTGCTCCACAGGTTTGTCCCCTTCCTTCAATTTTATATTCTATACTTCGGGGACTAAACATGCTTTTTAAAAGGGGAGGGGGTGTACTTGTATTTTCGGAATTTTTGGATTCGGCCGAGAGTTTTTCTTGTCGTTTTTATTTTCCCTCGGTCATGCTATCTAGTAGAACCAATATTTTTAGGATGTTCTTGTTTAATTAGAAAATAAATTAAGATTACTTAGCAAATAAATTGCACTAGTTTTGAAGTTTTGAAAAAATTGAACCTGTTTAAAAAATTTTGTTGATTAGCTATGTACTTGTTGATTACAAAGCATGATTTCTGTGGATCTTTTTTTGTCATTTAGTGTATTAGAATGAGTAGTTCTAGTTAGCCATGTATAAAATGGACAGGTAGAATGAATTCAAAACATGTACCATGAGTGAGTGAGGTCTATACATAGTTGAATACTGTGTAGAGGATCTAGAACTTGCCCGATTGGTCTTTACATAGGTTTTACATGGTTGGTTAGGAAAGGATCATAAGAAAATTTTTTTATCCCATTTTATCTTAAAGTAACCTTCCAGAATAATATGATTCCCTTGATCCCGATTTTGAGCCTTAAATGAACCATTTTTCTTTGATTAACTGATTAACCATACCCTTTTTTTTTATAATGAACCTATTTTGGCCATGGTCCCTCCTTGGACATTGTGAACCTCAAACTAGGCTAAATGACTAAGTTGAGGATGGATAGAATAGGGGTTCATAGATCTTGGGGAGGTAAAAAGGGAAGAGAAAAGAAAAAGAGTTAAAAATGAGGTGTGGTGTAATAAGACAAAACAAGAAATTTTTTTTGAAAAGAAGATACAAAAAGAGAAAAATGAATGAAGATTTGAAAACATACCACATCCATGCAATTGCATAAAAATGGTGAAAAGGGAAAAAAAGTTGAAAAAGCCAAAAGGGTAAAAAAAGGTGAAAAGTGGAGCCACGTGTATGTTGTGCCAATGAGGGTTTAGTCACTAAAAAGATTCCATATCTACATACCCAGCCCAAAAGCCTACATTAAAAGTTGAATCAAGTCCTATAGTGATCCTAACCTGACCATCCGAAGAGCCAAAGTAGAGAAAATAAGGGCAAGCCTATGGTATCCGATGTGCAGTATTTGGAACTTTCTTGTTAGGGTGAGAGTCTTACTTTTTCAGTCCCATGTTTCATATTTTTGTATATCTGTGAGTGGGGGACTTCATTTGTTGTGAGGGTACTTAGTTTGTATTTTATTCTGCTAGTTGTTCGTGTGAAAAGCGTTGGTGATAACTTGACTATCTAATAATAGTTAGATGACATATCATGATCCCTGTTTATCATGGTGTGTGATTACTTGATGTGCATATGCTGATTTGGTCATTGGAAAAAGGGTCAAAAACTGTTTGGGTTTATTGTGCAAATTTTGATTGATGTTGGTTGTAGTATCCTAGGTTTATTTTCTAGTTAAGCATCATTTTTTTTGTTTTTTTTCCTAAGGACATTAAAAAGTCTTAAGTTGAGGGTGTTGATGTGTTGTGCGTTTAGAGCACTTCCAACACTTAAAACTAAGAAATTAGCATGGACTTAGGTATGTTTATATGGATATGGGTGCTTTTACTTTGTTTTCAGGAAAAATAGGTGTTGGAGCAAAAATGTGCTAAGGATGCATAAAAGTGCAAAAAATCAGCAGAGTACCAATCTTAGTACGAGCCGTACCTAGATTGTATGAGTTGCACTGAGACTCGCGGAAAAAGTCAGAAGGCTGAAACAATGTGAAGGCAAAGTACGACTCTCAGTACGAGCCGTAACTAGAGTCGTGTAAATCTTCAGAGATGCACAAGTAGTCTCTTGGTATAGGTGGAACCCATAGATCATAACATCTATTTATGACATGTACCATGAGCCGCGGGGATATTCAGTGATTCTTAAAGACTTGGCCGAACTCCAGATGCAACAAGCAAGTACGAGTTGCAGGAGAAAGATACGAGGGGTACCAAAACACTCGTAGAAAACTTTCGAAGATGTCAAAGTTCTCAGGGGCAAGCCAAAGATGGATTGTACAACTCGTAGGATCATGGTACGAGTTGTACCAGTTGGCAACACTTAGTCAATTCTACAGTTGCCAAGGAATGTAAGAGAGCAAGGTACAACCCGTATTATCCTATTACTAATCGTATGACCAATCGTAGGATGAGTCGGCACCAGATATGGAAATTTCCATGTTAGATTAGGAAAAGGTTTCTGATGTCTATATAAATACCTTTTATGTTTTGTTTTAGTAGGAGAGAGATTAGTAGATGTGTGATTTCATTGAGAGAAGTATTGATTGTGATTTATAGTCAAGTTTTGGAGAGTAATTCTTGAGATCAACACTTGGTTTTATCAATTTTTCTCAATTTTGTTCATCAATATTCAAAGTAGGTTTTCCTCCAATTATTGTTGTAACTATGTAATTATGTATTTGTCTATGAATACTAATTATAATCTTACAATCATGAGAGGCTAAAATCTCCACAACTAGGGTTGTGGGAACCATATTGGTTAACAAAATAGGGTTACACAAAGTGATTCAAAACCAGTGCTAAATGTTTGTATTGTATTCTCTTCATCTTTAAACATTTCTTAACGGTGCACAATGTTAGGACTTACCCAAATTCTTTACTTGCTTGAGCCTAGAGAAGTAAAGATTAGGAAAAGAGAATTATAACAAAGTCTTGATTTTAATTATCATTGTATGACTTGAGCTACGGTCGCAGGAAAGTTAATTTGAAACATATTGATAACAGTTATTTTGAAACCGCTCATTAGACCTGACCCAATGTTTAAGTATAGTCATCTGATAGGGTTGAACCAATCATTTGTATTAGCCCTAGTTATTAGTTCTACAAGTAAGCATTGTGATTGATCACGTGTGTATACCTGAAGTAGTTATAAACCCATGGAGAACACTTACCCTAGTAAATTTGCAAATCTTTATAACAACCACAATTGTAATCTTGTTTTATTGTTATTTTTCTTTAAACCCCCCAATTTACAGATAACTTATCAATAAGTTTAAGTACCGACATTAGGCTAGATCTTACCTTATTCCCTGTGGGTTCAACACCAACATCTTTGTTGGGTTCTTTATTGACAACGTACACTTCATACTTTTCCGGGAAGTGTGAGATTGAACGTTATCACTCAATTTCTATCTATTTTAAATGTGTCCACACGTGGCAAATTTAATTGTACGTGGGTCTATTTAAAAAGCCTTCTTCATCTTATTGAAAATTTCTTTTCGCGAAAGTTATCAATTTTGTCCTAATGTGGCATGGGCATTTGATGAAGATTCGTCTTCATCTGTCATGGGAGACTATAGAGATTCCCTACTATTTGTTTGTGGCTTTTCCATTTGTTGTTTGTCCTTTTGTTGCATGATTTTTTGGGAAGATTCCTATGGGCTTCACTCTTTTGGCTATTTAATTTTGTAGTAACTTTTCATCATCCTGAACGGATAGTCTGGCTATCTTCTTTAGTTATAAAGATAATTTTGAGCTATCCCTTGCAGATTCAACATGTCTCCATTGCTCGGTTCACTTGTATGAGAAGATGCAGTATTTAATAATTCCATTATCTGTTTTTGTTCGATATCTTTTACCAAATTTTATAAGGCTTGTTGGAGCCTTCTTTGTAATTCTTCCTTGGGCAGTTGGGATTCATGTCGTAACGAAGAACTTGAAGTTCCCTTATCTTTCTTGGGTGTTGGTGCCCAGCCTATGATTTTGATGGTCTTACTCAGATATTTAATCCTTTCAAATTCATGATTATCAAAGGACCAGCTAATAATGTATGAAATTATTTTTGCAATAAAAAATTACACTGTTTAATATTTTCTAGTAAGGCAGAAATATTCTGCTCTACCTCGAATTTGTCAAATTGTGTCTGAAAATATTTTGATAATACCTATTTAGTTCCTCTGAATTGGTTCCACCATTCGCAAAAGCATCTAGGGATGATGACGCTTTTCATATCTTCTGAATTCTTGACTAACCAAGAATGAGTTTTGGGCCTTAGATACATAAAGTTATCCCAGACTGACTCATAATCATACCAGTTATATGTCTGGGGTCTATGGGCTCTTGATAGGGGAATGGGTGTATGTAGATGATCTACAAACCATTCAAACTGACTTAAAATTCTTTTAATTGTGAACTTTGAGTATTGAATACTATCGGGATTATCAAGACATTTTAATTTATGCTCAATTTTTACTGAATCAGTATCTATTAAAATGAACTCATAATACCTCGGGTTTTAAGGGGATCATCTGTCTCCACATAATTCCAATTTGTGTAGCAGGATTTTAGCAACTCTGGCGCAAAAACCTTTATATTTTCTTATCAAGGTCCATGATCGGCAGTACCTATAAAACTGTTAGCTCAAACTGCTATTTGTTTGGAATATTTTTCTCCATTTTCTTTTCAGGAGTCGTCGGCAGAACCATCCGAGAGTATGTCTTTGGTGGCTTTATTTCATAGCTATCCTTTTTTTGGATAGAAATACTTTTATTGTCTGATGATAAGTCT
Source organism: Datura stramonium (assembly GCA_018107945.1). Lineage (NCBI taxonomy): Eukaryota > Viridiplantae > Streptophyta > Magnoliopsida > Solanales > Solanaceae > Datura > Datura stramonium. Next base: position 72,784 of record JACEIK010004515.1, read on the forward strand.
CCTTTAAAAACTGATTTTAATGGTTGTAATCTAGTCTGACTAGTTATGGATTCTTTTAATGGGGATAGAACAGTAGCTTTAGGCAGAGATGGGAATTTTGCTAGAACTGAATATTTATTTTTTAGTTTTGGTTTTTCCTCTTTTTGAAGGGTCTTTTCATTATTTCTTCTAGTTTGAAGGGCTTATATGGAGGCCTCAAGGACCTTATTCCTGGTGTTCCAGGTCTCATTTAGTTCCCTGTAGAAATTCTCTAGTCCAAAAATTTTGGAGAGAACTATTTTCTCCTTGAATAAATTCGATTTGAAAATCGAAGCTAAATAACAAAGCCTACCATCTGGCAATTATTTTTTTAGAAACTATAATTTTTACATCCTTTTGTAAAACATCTTTGGTTGCTTTGAGTCTACTCGTAGTAAAATTCTTCATTAATTAAATCGTTTTGAAATTTGGTGATACATAGCAATATAACAAGAATTTCCTTTTTAATGGTGCTGTAATTTTTCTAAGCATTATGCTAGATTCATAAAGTGAATCTTACTAATTTTTCAGGAGTTACACCCCAGAACTTCCTAAGACTAGCCTTTATATTTAAAACGTGATCCTGCAGAAAACTGAGAAAAAGATCTAAGTGCAAGTCACAGTAAAACTTGTACAATTAGGGTATGGATCATACCTAGAGTCGCAACAGGAGGATGGAGAAGTATAATGAATGAGATTGGATAAACCACAACTCTATGTTACGAATCATATTATCCTGGTACGGATCATATTGACCAGTCGTGAAAAAGTTTAGAGAAATGTCAGGGAAATCCTAGGTAACCATGAGTCATGGTACAATTCGTGGTAAAGTGGTACAACTCATAGAATGAGTCGTGAGAGAGATCAGAGAAGTCTCAAAAGTAAGTTATAGATCGTAGCAAGACTCATGGTATGTTGGTACGAACCGTAGTAAGAATCCGTGGAAAACTAAAGAGAAATGGGTTAAAACAGATTCCCGAACCACGAAATGTAGTACAAATCATATGATTATGGTACATCTTGTAGGTTGAGCCATACCACCTATCGGGCAGAAATTTTAAAGCAGTTTCTAGGGGCATTTTTGTAACTTCCCTTTATTTTAATGACTAAGCTACATCATTTGAGATTCGTTCGAAGGGAATTTAGGGAGGATTTACTGATTATTTTTTCCTTCTCCCTCAAACTCTTAGAAATGGTACGTAGAACTTAGATAATTCTTCCAGAGCAGGACTAGGTCTTCCAACCTTCTCAACCTTTCCAGGCAGTTCATAGGGAAATTTCTACTCTAGGTATGTGGAATTTCAACAATGGAAATTGCTCTTTCCTTGTGCCCTAAAAAATCTTCAGAAAACCTTATCAGTCCTAGCCCAGTGAAATATGGGAACTAGGGTTGTTGTTCAGTTATATTAGGAAATTTCCTTCTTGATATAATTCTTGTGATTCTTGAATATTTCTACCAGCTTTAATTATATCAATATCCCTTTCCAAGAATATGTATTTTATCCCTAATCCTTAAATGTGGTTTGAATGAATCTTGCTTGATTCTGATAATTTCTTTTTAAATCACCACGATAGTGCAGATATGTGATAAAAAATTAGCTTATGGATTGTTCAATCAGTACTTAGCATTTTTAGTATCCTACAAAAATGTTAGCTAATCAGTTTGGCTATAGTCAGTCTTTTTAGGAGTTTAGTAAAACTTCATAGTCTCAATTATCAGTCGTCAAATTATTCTTTAGACGGTTACAACGCTTTCAGATAAAGAAGCTTTGACAAGTCTTAGAACACCTATGTTTCAGTTATCAAGTCCTCTAGACTCTCAAAACACTTCCAGATAAGTAGTTTTGATTTAAGTCTTAGGACATCAGTTTTGAGCTATTAGCCTAGTCAGTGAAAATTAGGATTTTCAGTCAGAGTAGAACTTAGCATCGAGCGAGCCAGGTTTAGGGCACCCAGGTTCCTAAAACAATATTTCCATCGTAGGTTACTAGCCCGAATGGGCATCAAACCATGATCACCCAACTCAGCTATTATACCTTGGCAAGGTATAGTGGGCCTTCTCCGATGGGGGGTATGCATCGGACTCCACGTCTAGCTCATGTGGTTACATGTCGATTATAGTCTCTCCCATAATATAGCACATGATAGTACAGTATAGCTCGATATAGTCTCAATCTCTAGCTCAGTCCAGCCCTTCAAATTTCAGGATATGTTTATGACCTTCAGACAACTTTGGTCTTTATAGTATTTATAATTCTTGTTATGCTCCTTCTATGTTCTTTGACAGTTCATCTTATAGATTTTTAGTGCTTGTATGTTTATTTCATATTCCACATACTCAGTACATTCAAAGTACTGATGTATATTTTCTATGCTATATCACCTTATGATACAGGCGTAGGTTCTTAGACTCAGCATTATTAGTAGCCCCTCTCCGGTGACACTCAACAGAATTCTGTGGTGAGTCATTATTTTAAGGATGAAAGTTTTGCTCCTATTTCAATTTTATTTTATTGATTTCAGAATTTAGAGTTAGATGAGCACTTGTCCCAACAACTCAACAGTTTACTAGTTGGATATCAGACAGAGTTAGTAGCTCAGTGTTTTATCAGACGTAATATGTGTCTTAGTAGTATTTTGTTCAGTTATGTTTCAAGCTTTTGCTTATAGACTTCTTACTGTATTTGTCAGTAGTATTCTATGCCATGGGTTAGATTGGGGTCACTTGTGGCCCTAAGTACCGTGTCACGTCTAAGGTGTAGACTCGAGTCATGAAAAACTTTATAGCAGAGCTTAGATTTAGAGTTTTCTAGGATGTCTAAAAGTCGTGTCAAATAGAGTCCTTTTCATGGGTGTGAGGTGCGCCACACTTATGAGGGGGAGGCTACAAGGCATTTCTAGGAAGATTCCCTTTTATTCATACTTCTTATCGTGTGTAGAGCTTTAAACTCTAATGCGTCCTCCTAACTCGTGTTCCACTCTTTTTAGATAATAATGCCTTCCAATAGAGGAAAAGGGTAGAAGGACCGGGAATGCTAACTGTCTAGCTCCACCATCTCCCGAAACTCCTCAGGACGACCAGGTGTCGCACGCAATATTTCGGGCCGCCATCTAAATGCGGGCACAAGCGATGACTAATCAAGTCAACCAGCAGGTCATGGTGCCAGTGAATGCTAATGGGTCTGCAGCTGCGGCCAGAGTCTGGGATTTCACACGAATGAATCCTCCATCTTTTCATGGGTCCAAGGTAGAAGAGGACCCGTAGGAGTTCATGGGCATGGTACAGAAGATAATCCAAATTATGGGTGCTACCTGCACAGAGAGTGTTGATCTGGCTACCTACCAGTTGAAAGGGGTGGCTCAAATTTTGTACAAACAGTGGAAGTAATGGAGGCCGAATAGAGCAGGTTCAGTAGAGTGGGATGAGTTTATTATGGTATTCCTTGACAGATTCTTTCCTTGGGAGTTGAGGGAAGCTAAGGACTGCCGAATTCATGAACTTGATGCAGAACGATATGACAGTGGAGGAGTATGCATTGAATTCACTTAGCTCTAGAGATGTGCTCCGTAAATGGTTGCTGAGCCGAGGGCCCATATGCTCAAGTTCGTTAATGGAGTTTTGGATTTGGTGCTTAAAGAATGCAGGACCGTGATGCTTATTTAAGATATAGATCTCTCTAGTATCATCACTCACGCATAGCAGATAGAGGTAGAGAAGTTGAAGGAGATTGAGAGAGAGAACAAGCGGGCAAGGACAGGCCAGTTTGAGTATGGTCAGCAGAGTCAGGCGGTAGTAGTCGCCTATAGCAGCAGCAGAGACCTCCATCACCCTCATCAGCTAGTGCCCCTTCTTTTCGATCCCGCAAATACTAAACGAGTGGAGCATCAGGCTCCTAGTCCTAGAGCCATGTCTCAAGTAGCCGCATATTTCTATCCTGTCCCAAGTGTGTAAAGAATCACCCTGGGGAGTTCCGTTTGCACAAAGAGGGTTGTTTTGGTTGTGGTCAGCTGGGTCACAAGTTGAGAGAGTGCCCGTCAGAAGGATGGGGAAAGGCTCACTCTACTACCTAAGCAGCTCTAGCAGGTTTCCCAGCTCAATAGGGCACCACTTCAGGCATAGGCGGCGGTCAGCGCCAAAATTGTTTTTACTCTCTATCTTCCAGGCAAGATCAGGAGAGCTTAGCGGATGTGGCTATGGGTATGTTGCGTATTTTCCATATTGATGTACATGCTTTACTAGATCCAGGAGCCACACTTTCCTTCGTGATTCCTTATATTTTAGTCTAGCTAGATATTAGTCTAGAAACTCTCTCTGAACCATTCTCAGTCTCTAACCCCGTTGGTGAGTCAGTTAGAGCCAGTTGGGTATACAAAAATTGTTCAATCTCACTGTTGGGTGAAGTTATCCGAGTTGATATAGTAGAGCTAGACATGGTAGACTTGAACCTGCTTCTTGGCATGGATTGATTACACTCCTGCTATGCCTCAGTTAACTATAGAACCAGGGTCATTAAATTCCAGTTTCCTAAGGAACCAGTCCTAGTGTGGAAGGGTAGTATTTCAACGCCTAAGGGTCGATTTATTTCATACCTTAAAGCCAAGAAAATGATCACAAAGGGGTACATCTACCACTTGGTTAGGTTCAAGGATTCTAGTTCTGAAATCTCGACACTCTAGTCAATCCTAATTGTCAATGAATTTCCTGACATTTTTCCTGAAGATCTTCCTAGAGTCGCTCCTGAGTGGGAGATAGACTTACGCATAGAACTTCTCTCAGATACCCAGCCTATCTCTATTCTTCCTTATAGAATGACTCCAACTGAACTTATGAAGTTAAAGGAACAGCTAAAAGACCTTCTAGATAAGGGTTTCATCAGACCCAGCATCTCTTTGCGGGGTGCCCCAGTTCTATTCGTGCAAAAGAAAGAGGTACCTTTAGAATTTGCATCGACTACCGTCAGCTGAAAAAAGTCACAGTCAATAACAGATATCCTTTACCCAGGATTGATGACTTGTTCGATCAGTTTTAGGGAGCAAGTTGTTTATCCAAGATAGATCTCAGATTAGGATACCACCAGCTCAGGGTCAGAGAATGTGACATTCCAAAAACGGCCTTTAAAACTTGATATGGTCACTATGAATTTAAAGTTATGTCATTTGTACTAACCAATGTTCCTGCAGCCTTTATGAACTTGATGAACATGGTGTTCAATATGTACCTGGACATGTTCATCATTGTCTTTATAAATGATATTCTAGTTTACTCCTGAGCAGAGGAGCAGTATGCGGACCATCTGAGATAGTTTTGTAGACTCTCAAGGACTATCAGTTATTTTCCATATTTAGCAAGTGCGAATTCTAGCTAAAATCAGTTGTCTTCCTTGGATACGTGGTCTCTAGAGAGGGTATTTAGGTGAATTCTCAAAAGATAGCATCAGTTAAAGACTGGCCAAGACCCACCTCTCTAATAGACATCAGGAGTTTCTTGGGTCTAGCCGACAATTACAGATGGTTTATTGAAAGATTTTCCTCCATTGCCTCCCCTTTGACAAAATTGACTCAGAAGAAGATGAAGTTTCAGTGGTCTAATGAATGTGAGAAGAGTTTCCAGAAGTTGAAGACTCGGCTCACTACAACCCCAATTTCTACACTACCAGAAGGTACAGAAGGGTTCGTGATCTACTGTGATGCATCCGGAGTTGGCTTGGTAAAGTTATAGCTTATGCTTCTAGACAACTCAAGGTCCATGAGAAGAACTATCTGGCTCACAATCTTGAATTGGCGGATGTAGTGTTTGACTTAAAAATTTAGAGACATTATCTCTATGTGGTTCATGTAGATGTCTTCACAAATCACAAAAGTCTGCAATACGTGTTTAGTCAGAAGGATTTAAATTTTCATCAGAGGAGATGGATAGAATTATTAAAAGATTATGACATGAGTGTATTGTATCACCCAGGTAAGGCCATTGTAGTGGTTGATGCCCTCAACAGGATGTCTATGGGAAGTATTTCTCATATCGAAGAAAGTAAAAAAGAGCTGGCAAGAGATATCCACAGGTTGGCTCTGTTAGGAGTATAATTAGTTGATTCAGCAGTTGGTGGAGTTGTAATCTAGAGTGGGTCAGAATCCTCATTGGTGGTAGAGGTTAAGTCAAAACTGGATGAAGACCCTATCCTACTCAAGTTGAAAGAAGCAGTTCTAAGAAAAGAGGTAGAAACATTCTCCAAAAGGGGAGATGGTGTGCTTCATTACCAGGGAAGATTGTGTGTTCCAGAGGTAGACGATTTGAGGTAGTGGATACTACTGGAAGCCCACAGTACTACATACTCTGTCCACCCAGGTGCCACCAAAATATACCGCGATTTATAGGAAATCTACTGGTGGAATGACATGAAGAAGGACATTACAGAATTTGTGGCTAAGTGTCCAAATTGCCAGTAGGTCAAGGTTGAACCTCTGAGACCTAGGAGTATGACTTAGGATATCAGTATTCCTACTTTGAAATGGGAAGAAATGAATATGGACTTCATCACAGGTTTGCCTCGCACTCGCAGACAACATGACTCTATATGGGTGGTTATGTACCAGATGACTAAGTCAACACATTTTCTGCCAGTTAACACTATAGATTAAGCAAAATATTATGCTAGGGTATACATCTGGGAGTAAGTCAGACTGCATAGAGTTCCCTTGTCTATCATTTCAGATAGGGGTACTCAATTCACCTCACACTTTTGGAAGTCATTCTAAAAAGGGCTCGGTACTCAAGTTAAGCTTAGCATGAATTTACACCCTTAGACACATGGCCAAGCCAAGCAGACTATCTAGACTCTAGAAGATATGAGGGTGTGTGTGATCGATTTCAAGGTTAGTTGGGATGATCACCTACCTCTTATAAAGTTTTCATACAACAACAGCTACCATTCTGATATTTAGATGGCCCCGCTCAAGGCGTTATATGGTAGGAGGTGCAGATCTCCTATGGGGTGGTTTGAGGTTGGTGATGCTATCTTGATAGGTCTAGATTCTGTCCATGAGGCCATGCAGAAGGTGTAAATTATTATAGAACGACTGAGAACATCTCAAAGCCGATAGAAATCATATGTGGATATGAAGAGAAGGGAGTTGGAGTTTGCTGTGGATAATTGGGTATAACTAAAAATATCACCTATGAAAGGGGTGATGAGATTCAGGAAGAAAGGAAAGCTCAGTACCAGATATGTCGATCCTTATAGAATCATGAGACGCATTGGCAGTGTGGCTTATGAGTTAGAGTTGCCTGAGGAGTTAGCATTGCTACACCCAGTATTGCATGTGTCTATGTTAAAGAAATGCATCGGTGAACAGATCTCCATAGTGCCACTGAAGAGTATGGGTGTAAAAGACAGTCTCTCTTACGAAGAAGTTCTAGTTCAGATCCTAGACCGCTAGGTTCGTAAGCCGAGAAACAAAGAGGTCACTTCAATAAAGGTATTATGGAGGAACTAGCTAGTTGAGGGAGCCACATGGGAAGCAGAAGAAGACATGATGGATGAATACCCTCATTTATTTCCTTCCAGCTCAACTTCAGCATCAGGTACTAAATTCTCCCCAGTACTCCATTTAGTTCGGTACACTTTAGTTCCTTTCATAGTTAAGGTGTGCGCCCTAGATGCATATGCCTAGTTAGTGTGCCTCTTTCAGTTTGGAGTCACCTACTCCCTCAATAATCAGTTTATAGTTTCCAACCTTGGGATTGCAACTCTTTCCCTATATTTCTATCTTATTTAGTCTCCATTCGAGGATGAATATTCCCAAGGGGGAGATATTGTAAGACCCTAGAATCTCCTAAGACTAACCTTTAGATTTAAAACTTGATCCTGTGGAAAACTGAGAAAAATATCTCAGTACAACTCATAGTACAACTCGTACAATTGGGGTACGTATCATACCTAGACTCGTAATAAGAGGATGGAGAAGTACAGTGAATGAGATTGGATAAAACACGACTCTATGTTATGAATCGTATTATCCTGGTACGGATTGTACTGACCAGTCATGGAAAAGTTTATAGAAATGGTCAGGGAAATGCCAGGTAACCACGAATCATGGTACGACCCATAGGATGAGTCATGAGAGAGATCATAGAAAGTCTCAAAAGTAAGTTACGGATCGTAGCATGACTAGTGGGATGTTGGTAGAAGCCGTAGTAAGCATCCGTGATAAACATCATAGAAATAGGTTGAAATAGAGTTCCTAACCACGAGAGGTAG